>JAQQAE010005355.1:0-17715 GCA_029823295.1 Pseudamia nigra | reverse complement strand
GGAGGACATGAAGGTAGTTGGTGTGAGAGAAGAAGATGCAGAGGATAGGGTGAGATGGAAGCAGATGATTCGCTGTGCTGAAGGGAACAGCTAAAAGGAAAAGAAGAAGACTCATGAAAATTAACAATGTAAGAAAGAAATTGAATTATAAAATATACAAAATAATGCTGTGCCACTGGACATTACCTGCAGAATGCACCCCACAAATTTCACATTAATCACACGAGGTTGGTGTCGTGAGGCTGACTTCCTGTTCCCACCAGGTGATGCTGTGACTTATGCTAATGTTGTTGTATGTGTGTTTAAACATGGACTCTTAACATACATGTGAAATTTGAGACAGATCTGATCATTTGGAGCTGAGATATACCATTTTCCTCATTTATACAGTAGGTGGCACTATATCTGAGATACATTATTGTCATATGGTTGTGTATGGTTGGTGGGACCTTTGTCCTACATATAAATTTTGGTGCAGACTGGATGAAGAACTGCTCTGGACAGGAGGACAGACAGACTTGAATTTGGGAGGATTATACAGTATTTAACAACGTCTTCCCAAGAATGACCCCAAACCATACAGAAATCTAATGTATTTCTAGATACAGTACAATTCTGTTATGTTTTCTTCCAGTTTCATGGCAATGTAAATTAGTTACACCTGATGTATTTTTATTAGGGCTGTCAAAATGAATGCATTAATCCTGATTGATTAATTTGCACAATTAATTTGATTCAAAATTTAAACACAATGCATGCGCAGAACACGATGACTCAAAATTCCACAATTACACTCACTGGAGCAAATTAGTAATATTCCGCTGTGTACTGGTACCAAGGGGCAACGACCGGGAATGTTCAGTGAAGCCAATGCGGAAGTAACTTTATGTTGCAATCCCATCGCTTGGCCGCTGGGAAACCGATCATCCGGCTCCAAGAAGCTTTTTTCCCATAGAGATACATTGGACTTCTATCTGAAAATACTAAGCAAATAAATTTTTTTCAGGGGTCATCATGGTCTCAAACGTTTTATTTGGACCCTCTAATAAGTAATGTGATGGTCCATCTTTAATTTTTTGCTTTGTTATTAAGCTATTACGGCATTGTTGTACATGAGATACGCTCGACTGCAGCTGTGGGTGAGTGTTTACACTAACAACACTGTGATATGACTTTGTTTGACACTGTGCAGTGAACTTTTACTGCATCAGTAAGATAGTAGCTGGATGGGGTTGGAGCCTATCCAAGCTGACATCTGGCGAGGGCAGGATACACCCTGGATGAGTCGCCAGTTCATCGCAGGGCGATCTAATTTTCATATTTTTGTATTATTATTTCCTTCCTATTAAATTCAAGTATCAACCATCAAATGAAGTCAGTTTTTGCCCAAATCATTCATAATCTTTAAACGTTTTTTGTTTTTTTTTCCTTACCAAAGGGACAAAGACAAGTGAATCCTGTGCGTGAGTTGATGCAGGTGCCCTGAATACACGGAGTCGATCGGCAGTGGTCGATGAGCTTCTCACAGGCTGCTCCTACAATAACAAAATATTACAACAAAATATGTGTAAAATATTCTCATGTCTATTAATACAGACTTATGCCATTATTAAATAAAGTGTACCTTCAAAGCCAGGTGCACAGCTACAATCATACCCATCCTGGTTATGAACACAAGTTCCATTATTCTGACAGCTCAGCTTCAGACATTCATTAATATCCGTGGAGCAGACAGAGCCAGAGAAGCCGGTCTGACAGCGACAGTAGAAACTTCCCTGAGTGTTCACACATGTGCCTTGATTCTCACAGGGACTTGTCTCACATTCATCAATGTCATCTTCACACACTGCCCCCGTGAAGCCAGAGGGACATGTACAATTAAAAATCTCTTTCTGCGGGGACACAAAAATGACAGCAATACTTTCCAGAACAGCGACGTCCTGACTGATGTAAATGTTTTTGTTGCATGATGCCCCGTTGTAACAGGGGTTGGTGGAACATGGATCACTGGTGATGTGAGAAATAGTGACATTGCTCTGAGACTCCAGTAGTTTCCTGTGGCCTGTAGCGACTCCACTCGCTACCTCTCTGCTGAGATACTGACCATTGTAATTTTTAACTGCAGCCAGCAGGAGGATTTCAGATCCAATGCGTTTGATTCCAAATACGTGAGTCTTTGAGGCCTGTAGATTAAAAAGGCTGTCCAGGGCTTTTACAAATCTCAAATACTTATTGGACAAGAACTCTTCCATCGTGGTTGATGAAACATAGAATAACATACAATTGTCTACAGATGCATTTGTAAATCCTTTGTAGTTTACATAGACGCTGTTGTTGACTGGGTAGTGAAACTGGTCTGTTGCTTCAATAGTGATGTTGTACGTTGCCTCCCCTTGAAAAGGAGCTGATCTTAACTCACATGTACCATTAGCAATGGAGAACATAGTCAGTGGGCCACTTTTAACAACACAGGTAAATGTGTCAGACTTATCTTGATCCTCAGGATGCACGTTGGCTATAATCCCTCCCTGGAAAGAACTTCCAAAATATTTCACTTCAATATAAATATTTCTAGGAAGGGGAGGGTTATCATTTTCATCGTCAATTTTAATGTGAAATATTGTGGTTGATGACAGCGGAGGGATTCCTGCATCCCTAACAGCCACCAGGACATTATATGCAGAGACCTGTTCCCGATCAGCAGGCCTGGTAGTAAATAAAACCCCATCAGGAGTCAAGGAAACAACACTGTCTACTGTAGAATTCACCAGCCAGTATGTAAACGGTCCTTGGTTTGGGGGTAAATCAGAGTCAGAGGCATTTAATTTAGCCACTACAGTACCTTGAGGCAGGTTTTCCTTGAGCGGAGCTTCAGTTAAAGTGAGTTTGGGGGCATTGTCATTAACATCAGCAATAGTTACAACAACATTTGTGGTTCCAGTGGCTGGTGGAGAGCCGTTATCAGTGGCTGTAACTGTGAGGTTGTACATCGGCCACTGTTCTCTGTCGAGTGGAGTATTAACTGAAATGACACCACTGGAGGGATTTACAACAAAAGACAGGTTTGTGTTTCCATCCTCAATACTAAAGAAGAAACGATTCCACTTCATCTCAGAGTCCTGATCCAGAGCACTCACTGTTGTCACATATGTCCCAACCGCACTGTCTTCTTTAACATTCACAAAATAAAGTGTGGACATGAACATGGGTGCATCGTTTGTGTCGATCACACTGATTTGCACAGAAGCCTCATCCACATCCATCCCGGTAATAACACCTGCATTTTTTGCTAGAACTTTTAAAACTATATGAGTATTTCCGTGTTTTCTCAAACTGCCTGTTGTGTAGATTTCCCCAGAGATTTGGTTGATTTCAAAGCCCATATGTTTGTTTTGGCCAAACATAAGGTAAAACACTTGTCCTTCTGGGCCCTGGTCTTGATCTGTAGCTGTTACTTTTCCAATCCTTGTTGCACCAGGAACATTTTTGGATACAGAAAAATAAAATTCTTTTGTCTTGAAAATAGGCTTGAACTCATTGACGTCTGAGATTTGGATGATAACATGTGCCAAACTAAAGAAGGGATGACCGCCGAGGTTTGACGCTTTGATTGTTATATCAAAGGTTGGCTGTTGTTCATAATCAAAAACCTCCAGAGTGGTGATTGTACCATTTTTTGAATCAATCAGAAATTTATCCACATGACCAGCAGCGAGGGAGTAGCTTATTTGTGCATATGCACCTGAATCAGCATCAGCAGCTCTTACATTAAGAACATTTGTCCCAATATCTGAGTTTTCAGGCAATGAAGTAATATACTCAGGGACTAAAAAGACTGGAGGATTGTCATTCACATCCATAACTACTACAGTGACATTTAACACACCGGTTTTAGATTCCCAGCCTCCATCGCTGGCTTTAATTTGGAACTGATGAATGCTTTCATTTTCAAAGTCAAGCTCCCGGGTCATGGTTAACAGCCCAGTGGATTCTCCTACAGAAAATGGTAAATTTAGATTATCTGGGATAATGCTGTACATGATGACACCATTTGAACCAGAATCCTCATCTTCTGCTTGAATCCTCCCAATTACTGATCCCTCTGGTAAGTCTTCAGGGACAGAGAAAGTGACATCTGGCTCTCTAAAACTTGGAGAGAACTGGTTAGTGCCAGTAATTTCAAATGTAATCTGGGTTTGCGATGACAGAGGAGGAAACCCATTATCTTTAACTAAAACTGAAAAAGTGAGAACCAAACCCATGCTCTGTGACAAATTTTGATTCAATGTTATTTTCCCACTCTCAGCATGAATCCAAAAGAAATCACTTGCATTACCTCCATTCAAGACATATTTAATATTACTGCTGCTATTACTGACATCTTGGTCTACTGCCATGAGCTGGATCACCTCACTTCCTACTTGTATGTCATATGGTATCACAATCAGAGGCTGGAAAGGCAACAGCACAGGTGGGTAGTGGTTACGTGGTTCTAATCTCACAGTCACATTGGTGTTTGTGTGCAGTGGAGTGCTGCCACAGTCAAATGCAATCACGCAAAACTGATAGATTTCAAAATCTGGGTTATTCAAAGTCAGTACCTGATTTGTATAGATGTCACCAGTTGTTGTGTTCACCCAAAATCTCTCATTTGGCGGTTCAATAACATACAATATCTCACTGTTTTGTCCCATGTCTGTATCTGTAGCAAGGACTTGTACGACAAATACCTCTTCATCTTCTGTTTCAGGGAGAACTATATTGTATGAAGGCTTGGAAAACACAGGTCTATTGTCATTAACATCTGTAATGATAATAGTGACATCAGTGCTTATGCTCCATGCTGAATCATTTGCATTGACCTTCAGAATGTATTGATCCTGCATCTCCCTGTCCAGAGGTCTCTGGACAGTTATGTAGCCAGCAGCAAAATCAATATTAAATGGCATATAATCATGTTGGTCAACAATGGAGTAATTTATCACTGCATTTCTATCACTGTCATCATCTGTTGAGCTAACTTGTATGACTGTGTGCCCAACAGGGGCATCTTCAGAAACCTCTGAGATGAAAATCTGAGAAAAACGAGGTGCATTGTCGTTTCTGTCCAAAACACTGACAATAACTGTTGCTCTGTCTTTATGAAGAGGATTGTTTACTTCTACAGCTTCAACTGTTAAATTAAATTCAGGGATATACTCTCTATCCAAACTTACTGTGGTGCTTAATAAACCAGTTTCAGCATCGATCATGAAACAATAATCGACATTCCCTTCTGTGATGTTATATTGCACTGCTCCATAACTGTTGGAATCTGCATCAATGGCGAGAACATCACAGACCCAGGATGGCGGAGAATTCTCTAACACCTCACACCTGTATTCAACTTGAGTAAACAATGGGACATTATCGTTTATATCAGTGATGTTTATGTGAATTTCCAAGAATGACGAGAAGGGAGGAGAACCAGAGTCTCTGGCTTCAATCAGTAAAGTAAACTCCTTTTTGTTCTCGTAATCCAGAGGGTTTTCCACTGTCAGCTTTCCATTTAATTGGTCCACATGAAACATCTCCTCAAAGTTTCCTGAAGCAAGATAAAAAGAAATGGGCTCGGCTCTGCTGCTGGTGGCATTGAAAACAGTCACTAAGGTCCCTACTGGATCATCCTCAGTGACAGAATAACTCAGCACATCCACTTGCATCTCTGGAAATTCAGAGACATTTTGAAATCGGATGCTTACTGTAGTAAAATCATATTTAGGATTGTCTCCAGCATCTTCCACATGTACATTTAGCATAATGTCCCCCGTTGTCCTGAGGGGGGTTGAGGTGAACACAGTACCGCTGTGTGGGTCAATGAAAAACAGATCTGAGCTTGGTCCATATAAAGAATAGTGAAGTTCCGCATTCATCTCAGTGTCTTCATCTACTGCTTTCACAGCACAAACAACCCAGCCTGTGGAGAAAAGGAGACAACTTATCAAAACTGTTTAATCAAGGATAAAATATAAAGCTAAATAAAAGTCTCACCTGTATCCATCTCAGTGGGCACATACGCCACATACGGGCTGTTCAGAAAATGGGGCCAGTGGTCATTAATATCTCCAATTAGCACCGTAACAAAAACGGTGCTTGACAAAGGTTCAGTAGGATGTTTGTCAGTTCCAATCACCGTCAACCTGTACAGTGATACAGTCTCTCTGTCCAGTAAATCAGTTGTGAAAAGCTCTCCAGATGTTTCTTCAATAGAAAAGGGCACATCAGTGTTCTCCATTAAATACCTAGTGAAAAGGGTTTTAAAAAATCCATCAAAATAGGCACATTATACCAACTGGCCATAATCTTTTTGACCACTAAACCAGTAAAGTGGTCACAAATTTGATTATATTGTTCTAATGTTTTTTGTCAGTGGTTGGATGTGTCAGGCAGCAAGTGAAAATTTATATGTTGAAGTTGTTGCACTGAAAGAAGCAAACTGTCCAAACTAAGGAAGGATTTGAACAACTCTGACAATGATCACATTGTGATGGTACACACTGGGTCATTGCATCCAAACCTTAAGATGTTGTTGGTTGTTCTAGACTGCAGTGGATAATACCCCAACAAAAGTGGACTAGGGATGAACAAACAGATTTCAATCCAACTGAGTGTTTGTGAGATGTGTAAAAACAGGTTGGGTTCATGTAGGCCCAAGCTCACAGCTTCCAGGATTTGAACTATGTGTCACTATGTGTAATGTGTAATGTACAGCCAGTTATTACAGCAGCTTTCAGAGGTCTGGTAGAGCTCATGTCTTGGGTTAGAGCTGTTCTGGCATCAAAAGGGGGAACCTACACAACATAATGTGGCAGCAAAGTTTTGTTCCCTTAAATGTCCTACCTTCCTCATGGGGTTCTGTCCACTGCAGGACCAGGACCACCAAACAAGACCCACAGCTTTGGAGATGCTTTGATCCAGTTGTCTTGACATCACAATTTGGTCCTTGTCTATGTTGCCCAATTTTTTGATTGAAATACATCAACTTCAAGGACTAAACGTTCACTTGCGGCCTATATATCCTACCCACTTACCAGTGCTGCTGGAATAAGATAACTGACATAATTAATACTTCATCAATGGTCATAATGTTATGGCTGATTGGCATATTTTACATCAGCAGAGACATTCTTGTTTTTGGAAAAAATATCAACACTTGACAACAATACTTGTCAATGGAATGAAAACAGGTCATTGCCATAACCGTGAAACCATTTCCTCACTGGATATTGTTAGATTTCAGTTTCCGAATAGAAGCCTTGTTAATGCAGTTAGTTTATTTCACATCATATTTTACCTTATTTCCCCACTGTCACCGTCGTCACTGTCAGACGCTGTTATTATGGCAAACACGGTGCCTGCTGGACTGTCCTCTGACACTATGGTGTTGTAGACTTCCTCTGTGAACTCTGGGCGGTTATCGTTAATATCATCCACAATGATATGCACGGTTAGAGTACCTGTTAGAGGTGGTACTCCTTGAAATGACAAAGTGAGAGAACCATCACCAGGGATGTAAATCATAATAGGCAATCAGTTTCTTGTAGTGTAACATTCTGTATATGTATGTATTACCTGAATCAACAGCAGTAATGATTAAGATGTACAGGGATTCTGTCTCCCTATCCAAGCTGTGCAAAATTTGAAATCTGCCCTCAGGTGTGATGGAGAACAACCCATCCCTGTTTCCATTTTGTATGAAATATGTCAACTGACTATTGGCACCTAAATCTGAGTCCAAAGCTGAGACCTTGAAAAACAATAAAGCATAAAATTATGGACATTATCAACATTTTGTTTTCTGTTCAGTCCATTCATTATTTGGTCAGACAGGAGCCAGTGATACCTCAAATGTTAACTGAGACGGGTCCATCTCATTTTCCAAAACGTGTATGGTCTGTGTTTCTGGAGAAAACAGGGGCACAAAGTCATTAACATCCAAGACCTTGACAGTGATTTCAGCGGTGGCAGACCTCGGTGGACGCCCCTGATCTACAGCAGCTATGGTTAAGGTGTAATTGGAATCTCTCTCCCTGTCCAGTTTGTCCATGACTGTGATGACGCCTCTAACCGAGTCCACCACAAATGGACACTCCTGCGTCATCACATAGTGCACTTGTCCATTTGGCCCAATATCTTGATCGTGAGCATGAACCTGAAACAGACTCCTTCCTGTTGGGATGTTCTCCTTTACACTCAGGCTGTATGCACTCTGTGAGAACTCAGGGTCATGGTCATTAACGTCCTCAACTTTAATGGTGAGATTCATAGTAGTTGTCAACTTGGGTGAACCTTCATCAGTAGCTGTCACTGTAACAGTTATAATATCAACATGCTCCCTATCTAACGTCTCCTGCAGGTATATTGTTCCATTTCCACTATCAATGCTGAAAACACCTTCAGATGTATTTAAATAATATAAAACTGCCCCATTAGAACCAATATCTGCATCTTCAGCATGTACATTCATTACAGCTGAATGAAGT
Organism: Pseudamia nigra; assembly: GCA_029823295.1. Classification (NCBI taxonomy): domain Eukaryota; kingdom Metazoa; phylum Chordata; class Actinopteri; order Kurtiformes; family Apogonidae; genus Pseudamia; species Pseudamia nigra. The sequence continues at coordinate 9,193 of JAQQAE010005355.1, read as the reverse complement.
GCAGCGTCCTCTGATACACTGACACTACTGGAGGACACAAACGATGGCGCATTGTCATTGATATCATTAACCATGACTATGATGTGCGTTGTGCTGGTGAACTGCAAAGCCACAGGTTGAGCACAGTCATTCGCTGTCACAGTCAGGTTGTAGATGGATTGTTTCTCTCGATCCAACTCTCTGTTCAGGCATAAAGTACCAGATGGATTTATGAAAAATACTTGTTCATCATCTCCATCGACCACACTGAGGTTCAGGTCTCCATTGTGTCCTGGCAGAGAGGAAAAGATCATGTATGAGTTCATCACAGATTATCATAATGTGCCGTAAACTCATGCAGCTGCTTGTCTGTTAATGCATATTATGGCAATAACATTTTATCACTACACTAATCACTGCACGTATACTGGAAATAGTGGGGATTTTTAGTTTGTAACTGAATGAGCATTTTAGAAACCTTTTCATTAACAAATAAAAATATGAATTGTATTTTTTGCCATACTCATAAACTGTGTAATTTATGTTACTCCTCATTGCTTTGTGGTCCCAGTTACACAATTCATTGTTGTTTCAGATCCAGTGGCCACACTGTTCAGTTCAGTTAATAGGAGAGATGTTTTTATATATTTTTAATGATTGCAATGGCATGAAATGTGCTGAGAAAAGTTGCTGCCAAGCATTTAATGTAAAAAGAAGATAGTTCCAGCCTCATTAATGCCGGCTGTAAAGTGAGGATTGTGGATTTGAGCCCAGGTAACAGCACATATACTGCATCTAAAACATGTTAAAGCAGCATGAGTACACTATGGTCAAAACAACCCTGTAATTGGAGTTGGTGAGCCTTAACACCTAGGTGTGGAAACAGTTTATTCATAGGTTTTATGACAATTATTTTGACGGCATATTTTGAGTCTGAGCTTGTTTTTGAATTTGGTTATTTCTCTGAGTTCTCTTATTTAATACACTGCCTGGCCAAAAAAAAAAAATCGCTACCTGAATTTAACTAAGCAAATACACACGCACAATGAGAAGGGAACTCAAGGGATTAGGACTGAACATCTGTGTAGCCTCAAGAAAACCACTAATCAGTGAAGCGAACCAGAAAAAAGGCTTCAATTTGGTAGGGAGCATAAAGATTGGACTCTGGAGCAATAGAAGAAGGTCATGTGGTCTGGTGAGTCCAGATTTACCCTGTTCCAGAGTGATGGGCACATCAGGGTAAGAAGACAGGCAGATGAAGTGATCACCACCACAGAGTCCAGACCTTAATCCCTTTGAGAATCTTTGGGATGTGCTGGAGAAGGCTTTGCACAGCGTCAGACTCTACCATCATCAGTGCAAGATCTTGGTGAAAGATTAATACAACACTGGATGGAAATAAATCTTGTGACATTGCAGAAGCTTATAGAAGCAATGCAAATGCGTGCTGGGATCAAAGCTAAAGGTGGTTCAACAAAATACTGTATTAAGAGTGTGTGACTTTTTTTTTGGTGGCAACTTTTTTTTGGCCAGGCAGTGTATTTTAAATATATTTTAGAATGTGGAAAAGGACTGGACAAGTTTATACAAATACAAAAACACTGTTTTGCCAGTAAAGTTGTAATGATTTGTTTTGAACAGTGGTGTGTAGAGTACACAGAGTACTCAAGTAAAAGTAATGTTATAGTTATAACTCAAGTAGAAGTACTCATAAACATAAGTAAAAGTAAATAAATATCACTCAAAAAAACTGCTCAGGTAGTGAGTAACTTCATAAAGTAGAATTTTTCACAGTATAGGGTTAGGGTTACAAATACAGTACCTATTTCAGTCATTTTTTATTTCCTTGATTATTTTTGGTTTTGTTCCTAATTTTGTTATTTTTTTATCTCCCTTTTTAACAACTGCTGTTTAGTTTGCTCAGTTATACTCATTCTGTTTCTTTTTATTTTTGTTGCTAATTTTTGCTTATCTCCTATTTTATTCCTTTATTTTATACATATTTTAACTTTTTTCTTCAATTTCTGAATTTCCTGTTAATTTTGTTGCTTTTTGTGATTATATTTGTGCATTTTCTTCATTTATTAATTTTGTTAATATTTTGATCATTTTGTTCATTTTTTGAATTGAATGAACTTTATTTATCCTTTTCTGGGAAACTCTAGGAACTTACTTGCTAGATTATGGCCAAATGTAACTGAGCTGAGTGCCTGTTTTTTTTTTTTTATCTCACATATAACGAAGAGTAAAAAGTCTTCTGACAAACAACTACTCTCAGAAGTATATTTAAAAAAATAAATAAACTACTCAAGTACATGTAAAGGAGTAAATGTACTTGAGTACTACCCACCTCTGGTTTTCAGACACATTGCTCTTTTTATTCCTATTTAAAAACATCAGTAATCACCTTTGGGAGAGATTGACACTTTATCTATCAAGAATAAATCACATGGTCACAATCATTTCACGAGAAGAGGGAAAAAACATTTAATTCCAACTTTATAAGCCACAGTGTATTATTTCAGTATGGCATAACTGTATAAGCTAATAAAAACAAACAAACCAGTGCATGTGAATGTTTTAATTACACTTCCAACACTTACCATTATCTTTATCGGATACATTTAAGGAAAGGAAACAAGTCCCGAGCGGTGTGTTTTCCAGCAGTGATGCAGAAAAAGTATCCTGACTGAAAACAGGGGGATTGTCGTTAACATCCAGCACATTAAAATACACCCTGACACTGGATACCTGTGAATCCCCCTGTTGCGCCACCACTGTGAGAATGAAGAATCTTTGTGATTCAAAATCCAGGCTGCGGGATAATAGAAAGTCCCCAGAGAGGGGACTGAGGAGGAAAAGGTTCTCTCCGTCATCCTCCTGCACCGAGTATGTGATAGGCGTGAGACTCGCAAACAACATTTCCACCTTTCCCACAACTGTTCCTGTTAACAAAGAGGATAACACAAAATGACTGGATGGAACAGTGACGCAAGGAAAACTTTTACCCTAATGAAGAGTAATAAAAATGACCACAAGGAGCTATCACTATTAATGTTGTAAAGCTGTAATATTAAAGTTAGTTGTAATCATCTGTACTACGTCACCAACCTAATTGCCTAATTCAAACAAGGACGGCCATGCTGCACAGACCTGGTAATGTGTCTTCTTTCACTTTAAATGAATAAACAGTTTTGGAGAAAGCCATCTGTGTGCGCCATCTGTTCTGGGAGTGTAAGCCGACAGTGCCATGCTTGGGCACAGCACCAACAGATGCATAGTACCAGGAGGGAGGCTTATGCTGTCCAGAGACAATTTCTGCAAACTGCCTCTCAGTGCTCACATTCACTGAGGTTCCAGAGAAAGACTCATTTGAGGGCACAGTATTAAACACCTGGGGAAACATTAGAAGCAGAAAAAGTAGCAGAATAATTCATTGACATATCGTTAATAACCTGATGTCACTGCTGAATTTGACTGACTTACCAGAAACGTAAAAAGTAAAACTCTGCATCCTGCACATGGTCCGGTAGAGTCCATTGTAAACCTCCTTCTAAAACCTCTCCTACTTTCTCATGATTGCACAGTTAAGTAAGACAACACCATCCCGTGCCTCACAAAACAGAACCTGTGTTTAAAGTAAAATCGAAGAGACTGCAGTGCATTTACCTCCTCAGAAAGCCATCAAGGGGAAAACTATAAAAGCTGTATCCATAGTGATTACCCATTCTTCTCAGCTTGTAATCCTGACTGACACACCCCTTTGACATCACTTTATGCAAATCCCACAGCAGAAAAGGGTCTTCGGTAGGTCCAAAACACAGCAGGTTGAAAATGTCAGTGTTTGTTTCCACTTATTATATGTCACATGATTGTAATTTGATTCAAAAGGTAAAGTACCACATAAAACTAAATTTCTTGATAGTGTACTGTATTCCTCAAACTTAGATTAAAAATGACACAGTATTATATCCTATTATCTTTTGATGAATGAGTCTGTTTTATATTCTCTCCATGGTTTTTGCTATTGAAGGTCCTCTGTGCAGACATGAAATGGACTCTTTGAACAGTTGCCTTCAGTAAGGTAGCCTAGAGGGTTCCTTTCTTATTTTATGTCAGACAGGGGGATTCATTCAGATTCAGCAAGGCATTCAAAGGGAGGAAGGAGGAAAAAGAAAAAACTGTGCCTCTGAATCACACATTTCAAAGGGAGCAGAGATGACACTGGCACAAAATGTACTGCACATCTGAAAGTGAAATGATTCACGTTCTTACGGAACAACCTGTTCTGAGTGGATCTTATGTAAATCCATTTGCATGAATCGTTTATTATTACCACTATTTTAAAGGTTCAGTCAGTGACCAGACTACTGTTACTGTCACTGAAAAACAAATGCACATGCACAGACACAAGATTCAAGATTGTAAGTGTGAAAGGCATCCATAGTGCCTTCATATTTGCAAATGCTAGAGACTGGGAGTTTTTGTGTGCAAAGGACACTAGGGCTGAGAACAGTCTGATAAATGGATATGTGAACCCCCTTTAGGTGACTGAGGCCACCGTGACTGTGGGACTGTATTGAATTACAGGCAGCGGCAACTTTATCCCAGTTAAGCATCAAAAGGGTCTCAGCCAGGATTCATTGGGGAAGGGCACACAAACACAAAGAGCACTTGTTTCTAGATGTTGTGGGGAGACAAAAATAGCACATAGAATGTAAGTTATATATTAGATCAAAAACAATGATGTCGGGAGCCATTGTCTATATAATTAACTCCAGAAATAACTTAGATGACAAAGAGAATGTATGATGTACTAGAACATACTTTGAACTGCACACTTCACATTGTAGTTCATCATGGCGCCACCTTCTGGATTCAAACTGTTACAAATCACAAACTGGACATATATGAACATCTGCCAGAAACACAAACATGACAAATTTTCAAAATACTGTAAGAAGATGCAGTGTTTTCACACCTCAAATAATGCAAAAGGAAAAAAGCGTATATTCATTTTTAAGCACCATACTAATTTTCAACACTGAAAAAAATGCAGACTTGGGTTCAGGCAATCAACTAATCACTATTCATCAAGTAGAATGAGGTCTGCTTGTGTTAGAATTCAGCAGAATGAACTGCTATTTATACAAAGATGCTGATTTCAGAAAAAAAAAAAAAAATGCAGTGGTCTTTTCTTTTTCCAGAGCTGAAGTTCAAAATAAAAACTGCTCGTTACAGTTTGAAAATATGTAAATTCTTAAGGTTTAATTTCTACTATAAGTAAAACCTTCAGTATCATTGTACAAATGAAACATGACAAAAGCACAGCCATAGCTAACTGTATCTCATAACTGAAAGAAATGTACAATTTTACAGCCCAAGTGGCTTTAAGGTATTAATCTACCTTTTCCAACAGGCCCCCATTTGAGAATATTAGTCTCTTTATGATGTAGGCATAAAAATATCTATTTTATATAATAACAATATACAAAGAGGACAAAAGAAGCATCTTTAAAAAAAAACAACCTTTATTTATTTTTTTTTAGACATTCTTGAATGTCGACAGCTGCATTTGATATTAGAGTGGTATTCAAAGAATAAAAAGACATTGGGACATCACATAAAAAAATATTTTTCAAAATAAAGAAAAATACACTACCAACTCAAAAATCTCATTTTTGAGTTGTAACATCTAGAGACTAGTTACTTTCATACTGATTTGTAGTCCTCCTAAACTGTTACATATTATGGCAGGGATAAAGAACTACCACTAGAAAATCTTAAATGAAAACATATGTAGTGTAAACTTTACAAAAAAGGAGAATAACACTGTACATCTTAAAAACATTAAATATACACATGTTCTTGTTCCGTTTGACTCTGTTTCAAGATGATGAATTGAGTATATTAGGGTTATATGGCATAAACAAAACTTCAGGTCCCATCCTTATGCAGTCTACTCATCATCCTCTTCCTCGTCATCTTCCTCTTCCTCATCTCCCTCGTCTTCTTCCTCATCATCATCATCGTCATCTGCTGCAGCAGCTGATGCTGAATCCACTTTTCCCTTTGTGCGGTAAGCAACAATATCCTGTGAAAAGCAAGACACATAAGCCCACATTTTTACAAAGTCCAAAAAATTATGGTGTGGAGCACAACTAATATTTTTACAGTTGACTAAAGCACATTTTGCTTTATTACTCATCTATATACCTTGTCATACTTCTCCTTCAACTTGGCAGCCTTCTTCTCATATGGCTGCTTGTCTTCTGCAGAAGAGCTGTTCCACATTTCCCCCAGTTTCTTTGCAGTGTCGCCAATGGAAAGGCCAGGATTCTCACCTTTTACCTTGGGACGGAAGTCTGCACAAAACAGGAAAAATGCAGACCTAAATAAAGACAGAGGGGGATAAAATAAGTATCAGTGTACAGATTATTATTGGTGCTTGTTAAGAGGGAAAAAAAATGCACTCAAAAAATACATACGGTGGTCTCTTGGGGGCATTGGGGTCCTTAAACCGCTTCTTCTTCTGGCCCTTTGGGGGAATATAGTTCTTCATTTCCCTCTCATAACGCACCTTGTCTTGCTTGGCCATGTCTTCAAACTTGCCTTTCTCTTTTGGAGACATTGTCTTTTGAAAAAACAAAGCAGTTTGTAAAAAAAAAAAAAAAGATATCTAGAACATAGAAATTATATTAAAACATAAAAATATTAATGTCACATGCTTTGAGTAATGCATTTTACCTTCCATCGCTCAGAGCATTTCTTGGAGAACTCTGCAAAGTTGACAGAGGCATCAGGGTGTTTCTTTTTATGCTCCTCCCGACACGTTTGCACAAAGTAGGCATATGAGGACATTTTGCCCCTTGGCTTCTTTGGATCCTTCACCATCTTGGCTTACTGAATGGAGAGGAAAAATACACACAAATCCTTTCTGTGCAGCAGTGGTAGCGATATCTAAACATCATCCTCCCCAATTGTCTCTGTGGCATTGTCAGTTCCATCTATTGTTTAAAACAGGGAGGTGGGTGTGTGGAATGACTGATGATTCATTGTATGAACAGGCCAAGATGATGCTCCGCCAACTACTACTAAATGAAAAGTAGTTGAGTTACTTTACTTCCATCGTCCATTCACAAGTATAAAACTAGAGGCGGCGAAAACATTAGTTTGGAATATTACCCCATTCCCTCCAAATGATGTGTGTAGGCTACTAGCCGGCTTAGTACTGTGAGTGCATACATTAGCATTAGCTTCACCGCCTTGATTATTCGCTAGCAGTTAGCCATTATGACTCGCCTTTGCTTTGTGTGCTCTTAGCATTAGCATTCAAACAAGCTAAGCTAACCACAACGCGCATTTCGTGGCACGCTTATTAAAATGGCTGAATGTACGGCTAACAAAAGGTTAGCAGGTGCTTTCACAGATTCATATCCGTTAGCCGCCCTTAAATTTACGCACACTGTCCTGGTTGGCGCGTATTAAACAAATGCATTAAATGAAAGTGGCGGCAACCTTGGAGAAGGATGCTCCTCGGGCGTCCCTGCAGCTGCTTTGCTACAGCTTAAGTCGGCGCTGTTAACCTACGTTCACCTTCTGGCTCGTAGCTTTAGCCTGGTAGCAGAGTAACGAGCTGCCATTGTAAGGCTGACACAGCAGCCTATTTCAATGAGCTTGTGGTTAGTTACTCATTAGCGGTCGTTACACCAACTCGAGCGTAATAACCTTGATCTATGGATGAGGTATCCATAACCCGTCATATCATTTAGGATTCATGAGAGTATGGTTAGATAAGACAACTAGCGGTTTAGTTAGCATCTGTGACCAACACGAGCAGGAGCATGACACTGTTTTAGCATCGCATTCAGCTCAGTCATGCACTAACCGAAACATGTACAACATCACTGTGAACAGTACGGACTATACTACAACCCATGTGTTCACCCATAACACGTATAGAAAAGTCATCTGGTTAAAACATTCACAATTACCGTACTTACCCCTACACCGATACGTGAGGCCAACTGTGCGTCGCTACGTCTCAAACAATGGGACGAAAGGCACCGTCGACGCGCGGTTTTTTGGCGGAGTGGATCCCTCTGTGTTTATCCTGCGTGGGGGATCCGGCTGTCGGACATTGGCTGCCGCCATCTCCTTAGAGTATCTTATTGGATGCACGCTGTCTTCGGCCGTGCTGGTTGTACGGTTGGCTGTTCAAGACACGACAGGCTGATGGCGCTAACTTCAATAACAAACACACCACGATCTGCAGTTAAAGGCAAAGACGCAGGAAGAAGTAGTGCCATTCTCTGCATAAGGAACAAACAGCGAAATTGGAATGTGCAAATAAACGGTATGAGCAAACTTAATGAAATCATTACAGTAGTGTTCCTATAGTTTTATTAAAGTATTACGGAATAATAATATAGCTTGCTGTGTATTCATATTATGTAGTATAATGAATAGTTCATTAAAATTATAAAATTGTTTGTCTGTTTCTGAAGTGTAATTTAATTTACCAACAAACAATTTCAAATGAAGATCTGTAGATTGTCGAGCTGCAAGCCACTCAGTGTGGAAAAGTGAATGAAATAATGCAGAAAATTATCAAAATGATGAGGGAAACAGACAAAAATGACTACAAATAAATTAACTGAATGAAAAATCATCACAACTTTAAAAAAACAACAAAATTAACAATTATTAAATAAAATAAGAAAATGAAGGGAAAATAAGAAAAAATAATGAACAAACCGTTACACAAAACCAAACGAAATGTTTAAAAAAAAATTTTTTTAATAATCGGGGGGAAAAAATACTATGAAATGTAAAACTGGTGAAGAAATGATCGAAATAGTTAATAAACTGAATTTTAAAAAATCAACACAATGAACAGATGAAACATCAGCTACGAAAGTTAACCAAGAAACAATTTCAAAAGGTTTGGAGTAACAATCTGCTGTAGATTATCGAGCTGCAAACCAATATTCAAATTAAATAAAACATTTTAAAATAAGTACGGTGACAGTATTTTGTGAGTGTGTTAGGGTCATCATGAAATTTAGCAGTCTTGGATAATGTACACAGACACAGTATTCAAATAAAAGTACTGTTACTTCATTAATCTAATCACTCACCCTGGACATAAACTGTTTGAACCCCTCCCCTCTGGTAAGAGGCTGAGGTCCATCAGGACCAAAACCTCACGCCA
>JAQQAE010005354.1:0-17717 GCA_029823295.1 Pseudamia nigra | reverse complement strand
CTACTTTGAAGAAACTAGAATATAAGACATGTTTTCAGTTATTTCACACTTTTTTTAAGTACATACATAATTCCATACATATATACATATACATATGAACACATATGTGTTCATTCATAGTTTTTATGCCTTCAGTGAGAATCTACAATGTAAATAGTCATGAAAATAAAGGAAACACATTGAATGAGAAGGCATGTCCAAACCTTTGGCCTGTACTGTACATATCATAATTAGTTATTTAGTAAAAATATTTCCCTAATGGTGGTTTTCTTCTGGATCTAGCTCTGTAAATGTTGAAGATATGTCAAATCCACGGGCACATTACTGAATCAGCAGGCCTTTAGCTACAATATGGTGTCAGTTTTATGTCTATAGCTTTATTTGCTACCTTGCAGTAGCTATTTTTCCTCAGCTACTGTAAGTATAAGCATTCTGGATCACTATATCTTGATCCATATCTGTATCAAACTTTTTGGTTTGATAGACTCTATTATGGTGTTATCTAATGTTTTTTGGCTAAATTTTCTGGGTGTTATTTGTGGCGTTGCAAGGACAAATGTTGAATTTGACCCTATCTCACAAGGGTGAAGAATGTTTTAAAGATCTTCTGGATCCAGACAATGATCCAGATCACTCCCAGAATCTAATCAATTGGTCCATCTGCCATTTCTGACCTATTCTGAAAATTCATCCAAACCCATTCAAAACTTTTTCAGTTATGTTGTGAACAATCATGCAGATAAACTAACCCTGACAAAAACATAAACTCCTTGGCAGAGGCAATTATCAGTTCTGCCAGTAACCTGGTACAATGCATCTCTCTTTGTTTAGAGGTTAATGTTTGATTGTGCTCTTTCCTTAAAAAATAAATTAAATTACATCACACTGCAACAGATTTTTAATCACAAATGTCAGTAAAACATTGTCAAACCGTAGTATGGTTATGAGTACTACCGTCAGCTTTTGAATCAAACTAGACATACACCACATTAACAACAACAATAATTACAAATATACCACTAGGCATTCTTAAATCGTTGCTTCATGTTCAGTGTGCATCACCTGTGCTCTGTCTCTCTCCCATTTTAACCTCTGCATATTTTTTCCCCCTGACATTTGCTCCACAGATTAAACCGCTTCAATAAGAAGTACATAAAGAAGTGTCTGATAGCAGGTGAGCGCTCCAAGGAGCCCCAGCTCATCGCCTTCTACCACAAGATGGAGATGAAACAGGCCATTGAACTGGTGGAGAGCGGAGGGGGAGTCAAGTTGCCTTCTGCGATGCCTTCAACCGTCTCAATGCAGTAAGTGCCACATGCTCAGTGTAAAGGAAACGCACTCACACATCTCGTAGAAGTCGTTACAGTCAGGAAGCTTTGATTGCCGAGTGTCAATCTTCACTTTGCAGCTAATGAGCCACTTGATAATGAGTGTTATTTAAAGAAACAGCTCTTATATCTCACCCATTTGTCTTTTTTTAACATAAACGCCAAGTTACTGTCTGTGCCATGATAATAGCTTTTTAGACACAAGGAGAAAATTATTAAAATCATTGTAATTTAAACAGATGGCTTTTTATGACAATTGTGCACTAGACTTGCCACATTTTCATGGTGCTAATAGAATTGACATTAAAAAATATAATTTCAATAAGCAATAAATTATATTGGTGTCAGTGAAAGGCATGATGTTTTGGTATATCAGTTAATATCATAAAACTGCACTGACTGGAAAATATAAAGGGTTAATGATGCATAAACTGTATTGGGTCTGTTTCCAGTGTATAAACATGCAGAGAATCCAGAAAGTAAAACTAAATATTTGTACAGTAATGTCATTTCTAATCTAATGTCCTCTGTTAAAATGGAAACTTGCATTTTAAAAAAGTACCTTTCAAGAGCCAGTGTATGATCAGTGTCTGTACTGGTATTTATAAGTGTTTAAACAATACCCAGCTCTGCACAAGACAGACATTTAATGTGTCCATGTGGCTTTAATTTCCTTCCACTGTTCTGTTCTACACTTTGATAGCTGTAACTTTTTCCTGCCTGTTTCCCAGGAACATCCAGCCGAAAAAGCCTCCTCCTGCTAAGCCTGTGGAGAGAGCTCTTCCTCAGCTGTCGAAAGGCCGAGAGGAGGAAATCAGGAAGATTCTCAGGAGTAACCTGCAGAGGACACGACAGAGGGTAATGCGGTTTATTTTTTAAATTTTTTTAAACCTTCCAGTCAGTCAGTCATGTGGTAAGAACGTTTGCATTGGTTTCTCTTACAACATAGCAACTACTCAATTTTAGCAGTCATTTTTATTTGTGATCACACTGATGTAGTAGCACTTCTCACGTATTAGCTCATATTTTATTGATGGCACTGAGTTAAAAATTAATAAATAAAACATCACTATTCGCTTTGATTTGTACAGATGCACAGAATGTCATGTCTTCTTGATTTACACTGTTAGAGAGTGTTATTGCCTTGTGGACATACAGTCTCAAGTGAATACAGTGTTTTGGTTAAGTGTCTCTTTATGAGAGTTACAGATGTTATCTACTTAAAATTTATAACTTAGTTTAGCCTTTTTTACAGCACCAAGCCACTTATGAACAACACAGTCATGTTCAGTGATTAGTCTTTTAATTTCTATATTTTAAACTATGTAATGTGCAGTATTTTGCTTTTACTGTATTATATGTATTTAATTTGCGTTGCAGTATCACTGTCACTTGTGCAACTCGTACAATATATTCAAGATTATTATTATTACCTTTAAAAGTAATCAATGTTAAAATAAATCCTAAAACATATTGGGAGCTGTTGTAAAGATGCTAAAACAGGTGTGATATGTTCATACAGTTTGCAGGCTTTGTATTGTGGGATGGCTGTGGCTCAGTAGGTAGAGCGGGTTGCGCATGAACCGGAAGGTTGGCGGTTGATCCTCAGCTCCTCATGCCCACAGGCCCGCAAGATATTTAATATGCTGCTCATAATTTAGATTCAGGATACAGAGATTTTTGCAACAGGTTTCTCAAATTCTAAAAGATAACTGGTAGATGGCTCTATTGTTTATGGGATATTGTGAGGCCCAAGAATTGACCCTGGAGGCACACCCTCCATAATGTTGGAGAAGGATAACCTGAAATTATTAAGGGGATCACAGATATACAGTATATATATACAATTTCATATTACTTGAGCAGGATCCGATGTTCTCGTTGGCGTGATTACACTTGAATGTAGAAGCCTAGAGCCACCAAATTCACAACAGAGTTGTTTTAGGTCAAGAAGTCTGGCAAATTTGAAAATGGGTGACCTTGGCCCTCACATAAAGGTCAAAGGACTTGCTCCAGTTCTGTCATATCTTATTCATGCATACTTTTTGTGAACTTGTACAATTCGTTGTTTCCTTGGTGCTCTACAAGAAAGCATGTCCATTTCTCCGTCAACTTTACATTTAAACTGCAGAATGATAGAACAGTTTAAAAATTATAGAATGGTGTTGTACTAAAGGATACCCTGATAGATTTTGGTTGCCAAAGGTCAGGTCCAAAGTGACCTTTGCTGCTACTAATTGAAATAACAGATTATGAAGTAAGGCTAGTGGAGGAATCTGATTAATCTAATGTTTTTTGTTCTTTCACTATGTCCTCTTTCAGCTCCGGTCTTACAATAGACACACTCTGGTAGCTGATCCATATGAAGATGGCCTCGGTGACTTGCTTCTTAAAAAGCAAAAGATGATTGAGCTGGAGAAAAAGGTATGATTAGCACTGAGTAAAGACAACACCTCTTTCGTCTGCAGTTGCCTGTTGACACCTCGTAACAAAGGACTGTGACATGTTTTTGCAATCAACAATAGGGAAGAAGGAAATACCAGAAACCTTAAACCTCTGATAAATCACACAGCAAAACATAACACATGTATCATTGCTCTTTTCATTTGCTCATTTCATGCTCTGCCTGTATTAAGTAAACAAGTGAGGCAGTTCAATAATTCAGCCCACACTTTGTGATGCTGGGTTTTCTGATTAGACACGATCTACAGTATCTTAAATTAATTTTCTCGACACAAATGGCTTCTGATTTACTTATGTTTGATTGGCTCTAATGCATACCCCCATTTCATGAGGCTGTAATTACAAAAATGAAAACAGACTCATCCGAGGTAAATCAACAGTGTTAAAAGCTGCTGAAGACGGTAGAGTATTCCTGCAGAGACGAACAGACAAACGCATAATTCAAAAGTTTCTCTAAGACACTAATGAATGATAACTCAGTGGAACTACTTCAGTTTGGCTGCTGTGATTCTCAAAAAGTAAATCAAGTAGACGGCACAAAGTGCACTTCACCTAGGCTTTATTCAATAATTGTGATGTATCCAGAGGCAAATTATAAAGCTGTGTTTTGATCATTGCATAAACATTACAATGAAATATCCCTGTGTTTTCCCAGATAAAAGAGATGACTAACTACCTGACTGTGCCTGCCGGTCCTCCTGACTCCCCAACCATGTGCAGAGCTAGACTGGCCTCAGGTAAACACATCTGTTTTTGTTGTTTCCAAATGCTAACAGTCTAGCTCTTATTTTTACATCCAGGTCGGAACCACGTAGAACAATAGAACAACTGTGACTCCGATGGGGCTAACAGAAACCAGACGGTCTATTTTGTTTACAAGGCACCATTGAGAAAACACACTGTAGGGAACACTGCCAGTGTTCTGTTTCAGCTGCAGCAATGTTTCAGTCAGATATTTCCTCACAATTGGAAATATGTTTGTGCATGTGCCCGCCAGCATGTAAACCATTTTGTGGTTTCATTTTAGGTAGAGAAACTGATTTCAAACCTGCTCAGCAGCAGAAAGAGAACAAAATCTGTGAAGGTATGAGAGTAGCGGTGATAGATGCATTATGAATGATAACCTGGCAACAACCCTAACATGCATGCTTCACTGACATTGCTTTTTTAACATCCATGATTGATCATTATTAACGAGAGGGTCATTTGGTATGACTGAAAAAGCCAGGTTTAGGTACTTTATTGTAGTCAGTGAACAAAGATGTGCATTTGTTGTGTAGCATGTGTGTATATGTGATATTAGTTTGTGATTTTCAACACACAGCCTGCTTCAGACCGAAGATTCACAATACAATGATACCGCTGCGGAAAAGGTGCTATGATGAGAAACATTTGTGTTTCCAGTAGGCTGTTGACATCACCTTCAACTCAGTTTGTCAGGTCACCAGAACAAAGAAAGATTCTCAAAATGTCTAGGGGAGGAAGTGCTCAGGTCACCAAGCTCACACTAAAGATGTATTGGGTAATGACCTTGGTCAAGTTCAAAAATGGGTGACCTAGACCAAGTGTTACAAATCAAATTACCTGATTTTTGTGATGGTCGCAATACTATTATAATGGTGCATGTGTTGTTTGTTGTTCTATCTCTACTCTTTTATTTTGTCTCCTCTGTCCACTAATCCCAGCCGGTCAAGGCAGAAGGCTGGCCACACGCAGCCCTGGTTCTGCTAGATGTTTTTGTTTTCAATTTAAAAAAAAAAAAAAAAAGGCCCATCCCCAAATTGCCATAGGCTTGCTCTCAGAGGTTTCCATATTGTCTTTGAGGCTTTAGTCTTGAATTGTGAGGCACCTATCGATAATCTTGGATTATGATTGGTGCTAAACAAGTATAACTTAATCGAATTGAATGTAATGAGATACAGGCAGATGAGACAGTTTTCCTGCATATGGCCAAATGATGGGGACACCCACAACTGCTACCTGATTGTTATCCGTGATGAAGAATCCTTTCCTAATTTTCATAACTGTTTTGTCTGACCAGTGAAGAAAAAAACGTCAGGGCTGATGACCAGTTGTCAGTTCAAAATGAATAAATGAATTTCAGGCATTTCTGTCCTTTGTGTGTCTGGTAAAGTGGAAGGTTCTGACATAACTTCACCCCTTCCAAGTTGCATGGAGGAATAAGGAATCATCAGTAGACTTAATGACCCTGATGAAGACCACAAACCAAAAAGTACTGGTCTAAATTTTAGAAGAAGCCTCGAAAGGGCAAATTATCTGCCCAGTTTTGAAATTGACCATAACCAGAGGAGCTGCGTGTCACCAGGCAAACAAAACAGCCCATTCGGGGCCCAAAGGGCTGATAAATTTTAAAGACATTAGTTTTGTTGGGTTATTTATACCATACTGGAGATGAACACTGGCAGTAGGAGGGCCCAATAGAATCCAGAATCGCTGCTGACTGTGACTTTGACCTTTTTTCCTTGAATGTCGCACCATATTTGGAATCAGCACAGTCAATAACCCATGGGTATGACATTTTCAACCTCACAACATAGGTAGAAATGTATGTAGGTTAAAGTGCAATAATTTCAGAGCCTACTGGTCTTCAAGGTCATTTCATAAGTGAGAGGTTCCCTGGACTTTTATCTGTCGCATAAAATGTGGTGCCTCTAGTTATAGTATTGGTACTGTAAGTCAGAATATTTTTTCAGTAACCTAATTAAATTCCTAAATAATATGCAAATTAGTTTGTTGTTGCCATAGTAACCTTTCCCCTACTCTGACCACCCATGTACCAACATACACAGAATTTCCTTCAGGCAGCAGATAATCAAGTTGCTCTACACTGCAAGTGCTGTTAGAGTTTATCAAGCCAACTTGCTGTGGATGGTAGCAGCTTTTGTAACAGCTGGCCTCAGGGTTTCCTGCACGTAACGTATATTGTTTGTGAGACTTCCCTCTTTCCCGCTCCCACAGAGGACCAGTGCTTGAAGAAATGTGCAGTCCAATCAATAAACTTATTTGCACAAATGGAAATACAACACACAAGGTGAGCACAGCCAAAATAACAAACAAAACCACCTTGTTCCCATGCAACCAAATGAAACAGCCAAACCAAAAACGGCTTCTACCTCCACCACCACCACTACTACCAGGACTGCTAAATCTAGAATGGTGAATATTTACTGGTGAAATGTGCCCCCCTCAGGCGGGGAGGGAGAGCAACACAAAATACAAGCAGCATTGCAAAGGACAAATGCACTTTATGACCAAGGGGTCATAACACTTTTCTGCAGTTAAATAATAATGCATTGTACAGTTGATTGCAAATGACCACATTTGGTGGAATCCACCCTGTTGTCTGAATGTGGTCCCTTCTGGCTTCTAAAAGCCAGGATGGATGCCAACTACAAATATAGCATGAGTCTTTGGACTGAACTGGGCTTAAATGTGGACTATTCTAGCATGTGATTCATTGTAAATCCTTTGAATTTCTTTATTTCCCATTATGTGACATATTTCAACAGGTCATGTTGTCCTCACTCTGTACATGGTATGTGTGTGCACATCGACTGTACTACCTTATTTACAAGGTTTTTTTAAGTCTTTTTTTGTCAGTAAATTGTAAATTATTAAATTGTACCTCCCTGTAGATCCCCAGGCATACATGATAAAGCCGGCATCAGACAACGTCCCCACCATCCACGTTGACCTGGCCTCCCCTCAGTCTCCAGACTCGGTTAACGTGATGGATGAATTCAAACGGGCGGAAAAGCAGCAGCAGGACGAAGATCAGGGCCTGATGATGAAGCCTCCATCACGGCCAAGTGAACTGAACAAATCCGGTGAGGCCGACCTTTCCAGGGATCAGCAGAAGCTATTGAGGTGCCTGAGTGATCCCGGCCCCAGTGCTGACGAGGAGGATGAGGATGAACCTTTCCTACCATAGGAGGAGGAAAGGAAGGGTCTGTCTGCACCTTCACATGCTTAGAGAAAAGAGGGCTGCTTCACTGGTCTGCTCTAATCTCTTTTGGTCCAGTAACCAAACAAGCCAAAACTGCTAATGCTGTATGAACCCGAAAACAAACCACAAAAGGAGATTATCAGAGAAGAAAAAGAGCCATCAGTTTATCGTCATTGCTCTTTATTTTTTTTTTTTTTGGATAGGATTGAAATGGCAGTCGCTGCTGTCAGAGAGATTGCGGAGCTTCTTGAGACATTCAGGAAAGAACTATGCATTTACCAAAGGTTTGGACTGTTTTTAGTATTAGATAATGTCATTTTTACTTTATGGTCTGACTATAATTTGGGTTATAATAATTTTTTTGTTCATATTTCTGCATTCTCATGAGACATGCAGACCCTAATGTAATCAACAAAGATCGCACCTGTAGTTTATATTCACTTTTAAACATCGCACTTTCAGTTTAGACTTTAGCTTGAAGCCACTTGTACTCCCAACTTTTATGTATAGCACATAGATGAAATTGCTGGATATACAGTGTAGCTATTTGAAAAGTCTCTTGCCTTATTTTATGTCTGATCTTTTTACTTGGTGCAATTTATCTCTGTTAGAAATACAAACACTTTAGTTTCAGGGGTACTAACATCTGTTTCCAATCAGATGCCAGACATTCTGTTCCAATCCGTTCTTCGTGGGCTGTAGGTTGAAGCTGGATTTGTTTTGTCACTGCGTAAAAAGGAACCACAGCTTTTTATAGTTGTACTCACAGATGTGCGGCCATGTCCTTTTGGTTGTGGAACAAGTGTGGGCGTTTCTCACTGTTGCTAAGCGTTTTCGTACCTTTTTTTTTTTTTTTTCCCTACACACGCTTTTGTGCTTTTGTCCCGGAAAGTTGACTGTTCAGTAGGGAGACGTAATAAACAGGCAGTGATGCAGCACAGATGTTCTGATGTCAGTTCGCTATCCCAGACTTAAAGCCACATGTTCAGTCATCGTTCTGTGGAAGCTGTTTTTGTTGTTGTACCTCAACTTGGAACACCCTTTAAAACTCACTGGAGTGTGAAGTAGGAAATTGTAGTAGATGTCTTACTAAATATTAATGTACGGTAATGAACAAGTGCCCATCTAACATTCACCATGAGATCCTTCATTTTTAGACCACTATATTTTTATTATTCCATTTCCAGTCATTGCTAACAACTTGAATTGCTCTTTTCTATTCTTCAGGAGAGTCTTACTGACATTTGTAGGAGGCATTTTGCCCCTACATCACTAGTCTGTATGTTAAAGCTTCAGTAGGCAATGTTGTTTGGCAGACATTTCATATTGTCCTAGACTTCAGTTCCAGTTGTGTTCATGTGCTCCTGTGTAGGAGCTTTTACCAGTTTGATTCATAACAACTAGCTGAATTGAGATTTGTCATTATGACATGTTGTTTCATAGTGAGAAGTGTCACAGTAGTAAATATAACTTCATTTGCGTCAGTAATGAGCAAAATGACAGGATTATTTGTTATACGCACACTATCTGAGCCACTAGTGTCTGATGAGCCATCTGCAATTTACTTCCAAGCTGAGCCTGACAATATGAAGATCACCTTTCAATGCACACAGCTTCGTCTTGTTTACTTAAAAGCTCTTGTTTATTTGTAGTAATGACAGGAGAAAACGTGCCATACTAGTTTTACGCCAATATGGCAACTTGTTGGATTTGAAGCTGGTGAAAGAGGTGAAGCCAAAAACATAGACAAGGTCATATTTAAGCCAGTTATGCTGATGTGTGATCTTGTGTAGGCAGACCAAAGTGCTTCGCCTTCACATTATTGACAGATTTCAGATCAGCTTAGAGGAACGTTACTACCACCAAGGGGACTGAAGTCCGTACGCTCTCATTCAGTCTCATTAGCTCTGCTGAATACAAGGATGACAACTTTTGGTAAATTTTGGTATTTTGTTTTGATCTGGTGTTTTACATCACCCTAGTTTGAATATTGAATATTTTACACCAGCCCAAACCTCATTTTCAGGCTATGGAACTGACAGCTGGAATGATAAGTTTCTGTTAAGACTCAATTGGATGTGTCTGTATGATTGACTTTATTTAGACATGGAGACAGTGATATAGTGACGGATCCCCAAAAGTGAAGCAAGCATCGAAACATAAACATTTAATGTATGAATCCAATAAGTTGTTCCATAAGGTTATTTCTCTCCCTTTTTTTCAAATTGTTCAGGTTGATAGTGTTCAAGGTGTCAGTCTTTCGAGTCAGTTTGTGCTTAGTAAGTGATGTGATGAGATAAATAATTGATGCTGCATGGGAGCTTCTGTGATTGTTAGCGTTTGGCTTTACGCTTACATAGGCGACAGGTGCAAATTCTGGCAATTTCTTTTTATTTTCCTTCTCATTTCTGCCTACTGAAGCTTTAAGTAACACAATAAGTGAAGGCCAAGCATCCAGTCATCTCTTAACTCTCTTGAAACCCAAGACTATAGTTATACCATGGCAAAAAAAATGTTAATCTATGCAGTGTAGATGTATAAAAAGTTGTAAATGGATTATATCTCACTATATTTATTAAAACCCTTTAAAACTGAATTCTTATAATCCTGCAAATGCGCATAACAACAAAGCTGAAGTTGAAACTAACCTCTTAACACGGGCATTATGATATAAACACATAACATAGTTCAAAAATACGTTTTTGCACATGTGAACAAGACCTGAACCTTATCTGCAGGCATGAACACAGTGTAGTCTATGTTGTACCATATATAGTTATGTAATATCTGGTGTAAAATATTTGCACGTCTTTTTACGAAGCTGCTCCGTGAATTGGATTATATGACATTTAGGATGTGGATGTAACGCACTGATATCCAACAGTGGGTCTCAAGGAAGCACTCCAAAATGTTAGCTTTTTTTTTTTTACAAGGCAGCAGCACTGTTTACAGCTGATAAATGTTCTATATCCCATGAGTACTCCTTTAACCCAAGTCCAAACCAGAGATAGAAGTCATCCAAGAAGTTGGTGTGCAGAGCAAACATTAGCAGATGAATTACAGTCTCTCTCTGAAGTAGGGTTAGTGAGTCACTGTTCCAGTTACAGGCTGTTTTCTAAGTGTTAGTGACCACTGACTGCTTTCTCATCCTCTTAAAGTATTGCCTTACGTTTTGAGGACTTGTGTTACAGCTGAGGGGGAGAGGGCAGAACTTGACAGACTTGTGCTTGTTCCTCGACTTATTGTTAAAGACTTGCTATGGTCACTGAACTGTGGCTAACAGGATACTTATATCACTTACGTGGTTGAATGTGCAAATCTGATTGCATGTGTGGCCCCTGATGCTTATCCTTCTGACTGTAATTCACCTGTCTTAACTGACTGGAGTTTCCTATTTGAAATGTCTGCATGTCTGTCAGACTGCTGAAAATATCAACAAGGAAAATAGAACAAGGCTGGCTTAAATCTGAAGACCGACGAGCCGTTTAATGCGTGCTGCTACCTTCCATCCTCCTAAAATCCTCCTTTTATCATCAGCCCTAAAATGATGGCGATATTTATGAGGCTTCAGATATTATGAGGTTCTAAAAGTGTATACCTAGCGTTTCTCTCCATCTGTGCAGCGCTGTGGGGATTCTTTCTGTTCATGTATTCTGATTTTCATCCCTTCAGTAGTATTGTTTTCCCCTCTTAACCCGTGACCACTCCTCAGAGCCTTTTGATTGGTTTCAGGATGTCTGCAGCACGCAATGCATGACTAACCGTATGAATATGTGTTACTGTGTGAATGCAAAGTAGGTATATATCTCAGTGAGAATATGCATACTCAAAGTGTGTTGTATTTTTCATATCACATAGATTAATATGTAACTTGTAAATAGAGGATGGAAAACCACTAACATCTCTTTAAATGAAAATTCTTGAAGCGACACAACCCATTACTTCATATTATTCCAAAGACGAAATTCGACACTATTTTCATACTTTTATTTTTCATACCAAATGCAACTCTTTGGACAAACATTCTCACACTTTAAGGGTAATGTTTGGTACAAAAACTCAGTCTGAAGCCATATAGCCTCTTGAAGAACCTGATTTATTGTATTGTGTCATGTTATTTATGCCTTCGTCCCAAACCAGTTGAACAAACACCTTTCAAAACCATGTGTCTTCTTTTGATTAGAAAAAAAAAAAAAGTGTCCTTTAAAGCAAGGAATTGTTTTAAATTATCTCCAGTGAATGTGTTAGACTAAATTACAATGTCTACACGGTTGCCTCGCCTGTTCCATAAAGCTTTAGAGATTACCAAATTAGCCTGGCTTAGCAGTCACACCAAGCAAATTTTGAATAGTAGCAAATACGAAATCCTACTTGTGTGTGTTTCTGTGATCTGAAAGGGTGAGTGGTGTTGTCACAAGGTGGCGCTGGTGGGCTACATTTCACTAGTCAGCAGGTTGCAGCCTGCAGCCGGTACAAGTAACATAACAGCAGATTTATCCTGGTACATCTATGCCTGGGGTTTTCAACCACTGGTGTACATCCCCCTGCTGGTCCGTGAGTGGTCCCTGGCCTTGTAGTTTCAATGTGTAGCCAGCCCTGTCACGGATGGTGTTGGGCTAAATTTCCAGAGCTTACAGCAAAAGCAGTCAAGTATTGTTTTTTTACCTTTTGCAACTACATATCTCTGAGAGAGGATTCTCCACACTGGCATACCTGAAGTATAAATACATGGCAAGGCTGGAGCCAGAGAATGATATGAAACTGAATACCATAGACAGACTCACCAGAAATCACAAGAAAAAACTTAATTTCAACACATCATACTGAACAGTAGTGGTCTCCAGGTTGCTTCTTAGTCAGAACGGTGGTCTCTGGATCAAAATCGGTTGAAAATCCCTGATCTACACTTATGCATAGTCTACAGTAAGTTTGTCATGTCAAAGTCTGAAATGTGTTGAAATCTAAGTGTCGTGTGATGTTAACGTACATGTACAGGTCTCTCTTGTAAATGAAACGTTGGGTCTCAATGGGATCACCTGTATAAATAAAGGTTAAATAAATAAATAATGGATTTGTATTTTACATTCAGTCCAAACTGTTGACAGTCTTATGGAAAAAAAAATCAAATGAAATAATTAAATTAACAAGCCTGGTTTGAAGAAAGAGGTGAAAGTACCAGTGTATGTGATGAAATGTAGGACTGGGCATTCTGGAAATTATGAAAAATGTCTGCATTACAAAATCAAGATTTGTTAGTCTAATGACATTTTTATTTCACCAGAATCCTAAATGTAACCTGTCTCCAGTCATGCACAGCATTTTGCCGTTTTGAGTTTATGTTAACCGAAAATTGCTTCAAAATGGTCAAGCATCCATAACAATGAATGAATCATGATGATGTCAGACTGTAGTACAGTGAAATATTTTTACTTTCCATCTCTGATCTCATGAACTAAACATTGTTACGTCTACACTTTGTTCAAAAACGATGTTTCAGTTTTTCATGTACTTCATGAAATCATCTTACGATGACAGTTTTAAACTGAGTTCTTCTATTTGTTGTCATTTACCTGAACATTTTCTAAGGCAAAACTTAAAATGTGCATAAAATGCCATCATGGAAACACACCTAGCATCAGCTAATTTGTGTCAATGAAGCACATTTCAGCAGCATTTAAATTCAGTTATTCTGGCAAGTTATGGCAGAAAACTTAATTCTAGCATAAATTCTCCTTCCAACGGAGCTTGAACTGTTGAATTTTTCATGAAGCCTGGTATCTTTGTTGAACTCTCTTTATGGAACAGGCCCCAGCATTGTTTTATTCTTCATTTCTGTTTGTGCTTTAAAATCATTCACGGTTTACATCATTAGCTGCTTTATTGTACAAGGGAAATGTTTTATTGGTGTCTGCTCTTTCTGTGTCTGGGTCTATGTGCTTTTTCGCAATCGATGTGCTTTACGATATTTATTAGTGTAGGTTTTTCTGTCATGTTTACCTGTAACAGCATTCCAGAAATATTTCTCATCCAACTCCAGACTGTGGTGTTGAGGCTTTTGAGCTGAAACATGCTGAATAGGTTTTGAGTCCAGCTTAGTTTATACAAGGTATGGCTATTAAAAACAAGAATAATGCTGTCCTAGAGTTTAGTTGAACATCAACATTTTTCAGTGTCCTTCAGTCTCCTCCCATTCTGCATCAACACACTGCTGCATTCAGGTCTTCCACTGATCAAAGCAGTGTCGTAGGTCTTCAGACAGTTGTCTCAGAACCGCTGATGTTCTTTCCTTAAAGGTGCAATCAACAATGTTGGCAAACTCCCTTGTAGCTGCTCATTGGTGGTGGACCAGTATATAAATGATTAAACAGACAACCTGCCAGTCAACTCAGCTTACAGCCTCACATCTGTCAAGCTAGTGTGTCTGTTCTTTTCTCAGCTGAAGCAGATGTTGAAGTGCAGGTTGTCTCTCCTTGGTCGTCCTGTGGTTAGTTAAGCTACAGATGCTGCTGTAACTACCACCGACTGTTCTCAACTCCGTGAGTGCATGAGCTCGTGCACCTATGAGGTTGTAAGCCGTGTTGACTGGCAGGCCATGTGTTCAAACATATACAGTATGGTGGAGTACTAGGGAGTCTGTCAACATCGTCGACGGCACTTTTAGCTTCTGACAAAGACTCAAAACATGTTCCTTTGACATGGATTTGATGTTAGGAAAAAGGAAAAAGCCTTAGCAAAAACATATGCACTTCAATCAGTATCTATCAGTGAACTAATGACGTCACTTATTGTAAACTTATAGCAGTTGTGTGTGAATAAATGCCCTTTTGATATATAACACAGTGAACCTCGTGGATTTATCCTCACACGCGCAGTCTTATTATTTAATAGTCATACCTCATATTACAAAGCAAAATTCAGATGGTTCCACTTGTCAGAAATTAGGTGACGTGTCAGTTACAATTCGTTGCTTTGCAGACTAGCGACTTGTGGCTGCAGTTTTAGAATAGTTAGTTTTTTTAATCCATGTTTATTGTTCGGTTCATTGACTAGGACTTTAAACCTGCTTTAGATCGTGTACAGATTCCATTGCGTTGCTTGTGTTTTAATTACAGTGCTCTTTCCTCAGACCAATTTTCCACTGCATTTTCACACGACACTAACATCACTAGAGCCTAATAGCTGTGTGCAACATGGGGGAACTCTGTAAACACCAGAGAGTAAAAGGTGTCACATAATTTTACTACATGGGATAAAATATGCATAAATGTTTTAAGTACTGTAGAGCTCAGCGATACAGACAGAAATGTCCTCCAAGATAAAATTTCATTGCATTTGAGATTCAGTCTATTTTATGCAAGTTTAAAGGTTGAGTTTTTCTCAACTGGAAGTTGAGAAAAGTACACAATTGTTTTGATTTAGTTTAAAAACACAAAGTTGAAAACAATGTAATAGATGTGAAAAAGACAAAAAAAATGAAAATTATGTAGACCATGCAAAATTAATGAAATTGACATAAAAAGTAATCATTATGTAAATGATGAAATCTATATGAAGTCATCAAAAGAAATGAGAAAAACTATTTGGTTTGATTCATTTTTGTTCATTTTTTTGGTTAGTTTTATTTATTTTATTCAGTTTCTTGACTATTTTGTTCATTTTTGTGCATTTTTTTCAGTATTTTGTTTGTTTTTACAATTTTAAATTTTGTTTATTTTGTTCATTTGGTTGCTTATCCTATTTTTTCTTCATGCTGCTATAGTTGCTATTGCTATTTGTTCGCTTGTTTTTGCGCGCATTCTTGCTCATTTTTGTTAGTTTTTGTTGTTTTTCTGTGTATTTTTTACAAATTAATTATTTTGTTTATTTTTAGTCCTTTTCCTCTTAGTATATTGTTCATTTTGTTGCTTATTTTCTACATTTGGTATATTTTTTTCTCATTTTGTTGCTTTTTTTCGATCATTTTGTTGATTCATTTTGTTGTTTCTTTCCTATCTCTATTATTCATTTTTGCATTTTCTTTCTTTTCTTCATTTTGTCACGTATTTTCTTAATTTCTATTAATTTTCCTTGACCATTTGGTATATTTTTGTTCATTTCAAAACAAATGAAATGAGCTAAATCTGACTTTCGATCATTATAGAGTAAATAAAGTGCTTTTCAAAATCAAGCCTCATTAATAAACATCACAATATAACATCTCTGTATCACAGTAATTAATGATTTAGTGCTCAGCTCTACAGTACTATAACATTGAATCAGCCTGACAGTAGAATCAGATGAAGCCACATATAGCATCCACGTCATCCCATAATGACCCTGGGGGATTCCGTTACCCTCCCCCCCCCTTTACACCACACCGGAGCACTTTAACCAACAAGTCCCTTTATTTCAAGCCCCCACGCCAGAGAGAGCAATAAGTGGCTTTAATGTACAGTATCTGTGTGTGTGCGTTTTAAGAGGAATGTATTCATGACGGGCCTTATAAACAGTGACGTGGTGTGAAAAATGGACGAGCTGGTCCTTTAATCCTAATGAATGCCATGCTAATGAATTCCCTCACGGTTCATATTCTGTTTATCATTATGACGTGTTTCTCGAATAAAGCTGTTGATTATCTGCAATTTGCAATAATATTTTTTATTTTATATACATATGACTGGGAAAATATATTTAAAAAATAAAGAAGCGTATAAAGGCAGTGTACAGTGAGTTTGAACTTGAGCAGTGTGCACTTACTGTATGTCGACTAATGTTGAGCTTCAACCTCCTGTAACAACCACAGATTGGAGTCTCCATCACGAGTGTAAACCAAATGAATTAAAGTTTTACTTTATAGCAGCTTTGTGTCACTGGCTGGTGATTTCAAAAAGTGTATAAGACACACGGATGAGTGAAAATGAATAGAAATGAACAAAAAAATGAGTATAAATAAAGAATGAAAATGAATAAAAAGAATTAAATGACGAAAAATGAAGAAAATGAGTAAAAATAAAATAATGAAAATTAGTAAACTGAACAAAGTGATATGAAATTGTAAAAATAAAACAAGGAAGAAAATAAGGGAAAAAAACAAAATAATGAAGAAAATTAATAAAAATGAAAATAAACAGTAAAGTGAATCAAAATGGACAAAATAATCGAAAATAAAAGAATACTCAAGAAAATCAACACTAATGAAAAATTAAGTCAATGTCCAAAAACTAAGAAAATAATGGAGAAAGAGTAAAAATGAGAAAATGAACAAAAACAAACAATAACAGCGAACATGAATACAAAATTTAAATGGATAAAATGAGTTAAACAGAATAATCCAATAAATCCACAAAAATAAAGAAAATGACCAAGCCGTACTTACGCTGATATTCACAGCAGTAACTCAAAATGAACAAAATAAGTTAAAATAAGGTAAATATTCTTACGCCTAAGTGTGGAATAAATGAAAATGTGTTTTCTTCATTTTAATGTATTAGCACTTTTATATTTTTTTCAGTGTTTCAATTTGTAATAACCTCTTTTGGCCAGAAGAGGGAGCCCTGCACAACAACATCAGACACACACAAAGTGGAAATACAGTACACTTTAGCGCATCGGTCAGTACTGTCGACACATTTTCAAAACTCTTCAGACAATCAGTGAAACAGAAGCCCATGTGAACTAAGCTGTGAGTCGTTTTTCATTGCTTTCACACAAAATGCATTTAAAGACCACATTTTACAAAATTCCTAAACTGTTTTCTCACTCTCAAACCACCAACTGCAAAACACTGTATTTTGTCAGCACATTATTTAAATGCTAACACACTGTTTTCAAAACTTTGAAGACAACACTCAAATCTGGAAGATGACTGCGTTTTCTTCATTTCATTCATGTAAAATACACTGTCTGGCCAAAAAAGGTCACCACCTGGAATTAACTAAGCAAATAGGTACGAGCCTCCCATTGGATAATTTCTGCATGGG
>JAQQAE010005353.1:0-17718 GCA_029823295.1 Pseudamia nigra | reverse complement strand
GACAGGATGGATGATAGGCTGACGTCTATTTTTTTAAAAATGTCATGCGATCTACCAACACTACCTTCGAGATCGACGTAATGAGCACCCCTGTACTAGGTGAGTTGGCTACTCTAAATTGTCCGTACTTGTGAATGTGAATGATTGTCTGAATGAATGTTTGGAGGTTGTAGGAGAGGCTGTTGGTACAAATTGGCTGCCAGAAAGTCACCAGGAGTGAATAAATAACAGATTCATTGCTTGAAAAGTGCTATATAAATCCAATCCATTATTTATCATTATTATTATTTATTTGTATATATGACTATTTATTATTATGGGTATTTATTAATTAGATTTTGACATTTTGAATCAGTCTTTATTTTTTTTATCATGTGAATGATATCATTTATTTTGTGAATGTAGCTGCACCCAGTCATGAAACTTGTTAACTGTGGTGTTACCTCTCTTGGCCAGAACACACTCTATTTCTCTTGCTTTATGACAATGAGTCTTTCCTGGTTAAATAAGAAAGTAACAGGAGGTCTCTTTCCAGCAAACAGCGGCACAACAAGCTGTGGCATCCATACGCAGACTGTGAGATGGCCGAAGGGCATCAGGGGTCAACCCAGTGTTGTGGAGACGGAGACCATGTGACCCCGGAGCCTGGGATGTCTCCTTGTTGTGAGGAGGCTTTGTCAGATAAAGGTGCTGCATGCCTGTCTCCCTGCAGGGCAGTTGCACTGGAGATTGACCCTGCCTATAACAACTACTATTTCCGCCGGCTCTCAGACTCTGCCCTAGACAGCGAGCCCTCAACACCAGTGCGTGGCCCTCCCCTTCTAGGAATGGAAAAGGTGTTTATTGAAATTGAGGATGTAGAGCGTGATGCCCTGCTTGACGATGAAGCCTTTGATGGGCGTGAAGGTTTTTCTTTGCCGCACTTTGGGCCAACAGCCGAGGGTACTGCTGCCCAGACCTGCAGTCGTGGTCCTGAGCCTCTGGAGGAGTTGCGTCTGAGGCTGGAATTTAGCACAGTGGAGGAAGAGGATGAGGAGGAGGTGCAAAAAGAAGAGGCAGAGATGGAGGTACTCATGCAACCGGATGACGGAGGGGGAGGTGGAGGAGAAGAAACACAAGATGTGGAGGTAGAAGGTGATACGGAGGGTAACAGGATGGACCTGGCGACCCTGAATGAAAACTCCAACAACAACAACCACTGGAACACAAAATGTAACCTCAATGTAAGTTGCAGGGCCTACATTTCACAGTAAAGTGCTGAAAGATTCTCAGCTTTTTCAGTGTAATTAATTTTGTGGAAATTACTTTTTGTTTTTCTTTTAGGACAACACTTCCTCCATCCCTCTTCCAGCTGATGCTTCACTGTCTCAGTGGGATTTTGAGTCCAAGATGAAGGAAGTTTCTCCACCCTTAGTGTCTCAGCTTTGCCTTAACCACAGTCCTCTTGAAATCCCAAGTGCTTCATCCTTCCCTTCATCACACACCTCCTCTCCTGGCCTTGTGTCTTCAGCAGGTCTGCTACACCCCTGTGGCCCTCTGTGTGAATGTGCCAACTGTATTGCCTCACCTTCTCCAGCTCTATTTCACAGGGAGGAGCAGACAGAAATCTTAAACCACTTAGCAGAGCCAGAAGAAAGTGGTCATCTGCTAGAAGTAAAGACTGAGAGTGGGAACAATGTGTGTGAAGGTGTATCAGAAGTTCTGCCTGTCCTTATGACAGTGGATTTAAAGGACGATAAGCCTGCAATGGCCTGCTACATTGGTCAGCAGCAGGAGGCTCTTGTGCAGCTAAGGAGGTCTGGATTGGTCCGCCGTCATGCAGAAAGACTAGAGAGACTTTCAGGTTTATCCCAAGATGGCCTGCAGTCTCTGAAGCCTCTGCACGCATGCCAAATGTCCAAGAAGAGTTCCTTTCACACTGAGCAGGAAAAAGAGTTTGCCTGCTTTACTGGGAACTTCACTAAATCTACACCATGCCAAGTGCGGCTAGAGCCACTTGTGGTGCCACTGACCAATGAAGCCTTGTTGGGGGTGGTGGGGTCTGGGTTGCTCACACCAACCTCCTCTCCTCATGGCTCCACACTGACACGCAGCTCCAGCAGTGACAGTCTGCGCAGTGTGAGAGGGAAACCTGGTCTAGTACGTCAGAGGACCCAGGAGATCGAAACCCGCACGCGCCTGGCAGGCCTCACAGTGCCCTCGAGGCTGAAGCGGTCCAACTCTCTGGCCAAGTTGGGCAGCCTTAATTTTTCCTCTGAGGACTTGTGCTCAGCCTGCTCATCAGATACAGGAACGCTGCTTCTCCTCTCCCTATCCCCAGAACCAGACCCAGGCCTGGAGTGGGACTCCCCCAAAACACCTCTTCAGCCCCGACCCTGCAAAGACTTGCACACTCCAGAGAGAGCACTACTATGTGAACCTCGGAGCTGACGCATCAAGAAGAGATTACATACATGCCACCCATGCCCTCATCTGGCAGTATATGGGACTGGAGAGGGTTGTACAGATTCTGGAAACAAGAGAATCAAAAAAAACAAACAAAAACAAAATGATGCCAATTGTTGTTTTAAGGAGTATGCTCTCTCCTTTGCCACATTGTTTCTCAAACTGCTGTTCACAGTGATTAAAGTCATATTGCTGTATCTGACAAGTGTGTAAAGCCATCAGTTCACCTCTTTGTTTGAGTCATGGACAAACAAGTGCCTTACCTATGAGACCAGAGGCACAGAGCTGTGTTACACTGCAGGATGAGAAAATACAAGACATTCTTTAACCTTCAAAATCACAGCTGTTAGAACCTGACATGTACCAAAATATGCTATGGTATTCAAAGGCACTTCCATGCTACTTCCATGAACTAAGTCTCTTCATGGCTCTTGAAAGAAAGAAAAGCGATTATTAAATGTAGAGTTGTTTACCGCACAGTTGATGTTTTAGAGACTAGAAGGTTGTAAAATTAATGGTTACCTCATGTTGCATTCATGGAGCTCTTGCTCAGATAAACCAGGCTGGAGTTTAATTCACTTCTTTTTCTGATGTGTTCTAATGAATTAAGTGAGAATGAGTTTTGAACTCATTGTTAATGCAGAGATGTGTGTTGTAATGCATTAATGCCTGACTGTATGTGAGTCACAGAGTGAATGGGATGAAAGTGAAACAAAAGGGTTGTGACTTTATTTATGCCAGAGGCATGTTCACTGTTTTCAACAAACAGAACAGAAACATTTCTGAGTTTGTTGTTCCTTTGCACTGCTTTTTTTTATAAGTGAATAATGCTACACAGCAAGCTGTCCTCCAAAATAACTTCAGAACGATGTTATTTCATCATCAGAGTAAAGAGTCATGTTGCATGGCTTGAAATCAAACAGATGATTTGGCAGTAGAATCTCTGAGGAGCTTCCCAAGATTTATAAAGGTCATTACATGAAAACCTGCTATACCTTAAATTAACATATCCATGAGCGTTGCCAACATTTTAAATTAATTTTTGCTTTTTGAAATGTGAAAGACCAAAGTTCTTTGGCGGTGTCAATGAATTGGAAACACCATTGAAGCTGTACAAAAATGTGAATCACAACATCAATCATCTGTATTTAAATGCTGTCACATCTGTTTGCACCTTTGGGAGAAATGAAAATAGACTCGATGGGGTCGCTGGGCTTATAGCTGTTAAGCTTTTATGCTCATATCATCAATGAGTTTTAAAGCTTGTGTCGCACGAAGGTGACATTGACCACAATAGGTTACTTCACAATTTTGTAACCATTTTCTTTTTATATTTAAGTATGCAGTAACTTTTGTACTGTACATTGCTGTAGTTTGAATGCATATTGCACTTTTTTATGTTGGTCAAAAATGTACTGTATGTGTTGATTATGAAAATAAACATTTCTTTTACATAAAACAGTGTATCTTCATTATTCAAATTAAAATAATAGTATCCAAACGACATACACAGGGAAGGTAATGTGTACCTTAAAGCTGAGATGTTTCTGAGAATGGCAACATATCACATATGTGTACCGGTAAATATCTTTGGAGTGACTTGTCTACAGTGATGTATATCCTGAATTACATCATCATGCCCCCATCTGCATGCTTTGGCAGCAGAGCACTTTTCTAACAGCCAGGTTATATAACATTTGGCTTCCCGTCCCCTGTTTGCATGACATCAATGAATTACTTAAGTTACATGGCTCTTGTTCCTCCAGGCCTGTATGACTGTGTCTGTCTGATGAATAGTCGGCCTGTGTACAGTACAAGCATGGTGACACTTGGAAGCAGCAAACATTTTATGTGGCAGTACATTATGTGACTTTTAAAAAAAACAAACCTTTTTAGAGCGGAGACATGAAGGAAGGTGTAATGGGAATGTTCTGTGTCTTCTTGTCAACATTTAAATGAGATGGATTATTAGATTCTTAAGAGACTTTGTAAAATAACTCGTGCAGTCTGTTTTGGGAAAATGATCTCACATTGGAGTCATATTGGGTCACCTAGTGGCAGAGTGACCTCTTACACTTTTTAACCACAGAGATACTTGGTCATAAGAGAAATTGTAGCTGCCTGTCTATCATCACTGCAGCTGTCAGTTGAGAGTCTTAGGGAGTGGTCCAGCCCGTTCCCTTCATCTGCTGGCGAATTCCTGGCTACCATGCCTACCCTTTTGTTTCATTATTGCAAAAGTGCACATCCTGTTTTGTAGGTTACTACAGAAACCAGGGGAAACAAAAAACTGGGTTCAGCTTTTTTTAGATAATTTCCCTACATTCCTTCACTTACCCAGGTTTAATTAACACACTGTCTATTCCAGGCCAAGCATTCTTTTAGCTACTTACCTCAGCAAGGTTCCTAGAGTGAAATAACATTAACTGTGCAGAATATGACACTGGCATGTAGCCTGTGTTAAATGAAAATAGAGCCAAGAAAATGAGGACAGGCCACAGATTCACTGTTCTGCACTCATCCAGTTGCTTTTTCTCTCACCGTTATCGCAAAGGGAGAGGAGTTCAAAATGTCCATCTCACGGTCAAACTTAAAGCATATTGAGCATTCCATGTGCCATGAGCCGCTACAATACTACAACAGAATTACTACAAATGTACAATTTCTTACAGCCAAAAAAATAAAGCTACAAGTCTGAGATTGCCTTGATTGCGTTAGTCAAATGTGCTGTGACATCACATGGATGTAATATAAGGCTCCCATTGCTTGTGCATTTGAGGGAGGACTGAACATCACCAAACAACCAACAAAGAGCACTCTGTCGATCCTGCAAGTGGATGATCGGTCCAGCCAGGACGCCTAACCGGTAAGTGTCAGACCTGCATATGAGAGTAGATCAATATTATGTCTGTGACAATGCAAGGTTAATGAGCTCTAAAGGGTAAGGCTTGTGTCTGTCTTTTTTGTTGTTCAGTCAAGAGCTCAGAGCTGCTTGAAGATGTTTTATTTTGTAGTTGCTGAAACTTCGGTATGTTTTCTAGGATAGTCTTCATTCTGTGGTTTGAATTCCAGAATGTCTGCTTATGTTGAGGCAGCAGAACGCATGGTGATCAAGTGATCAGCTTTGGACAGGGAGGATGAGACAGAATAATAGACCAGTTGTTAACAGGCATGGCTTGCCTTAGGGGAAAAGGTTCCCCACACTGACATAGTACAAATAAATGCTAGAGAGCAATCAAAAAGTAAAATGTTCCTCTGAGTTTTGATAAAGGATTTAACCTCATACAGAAAGACCTCTTTGAACTGTAACTTGATTTACTAATGTTGTCACATTATCTATTATGGTTTTAAGTTATTATGTTTTGTCACCAGGTTCTTCACACAGCTATGCTTCCACTTCAGCATGATGGCTGCATTTACCATGTGTCTGTCCAGTGTTCAGGGCCATCAGATGATAAGACAACAGCAGTCATATGTTGTCACACAGGAGGGGATAAGGCCATAGACAGGAAACAGACGCATGGTCAACATCATTGTTCATTGTGCTTCAGTATTTTCCTTGCTTACTTGTGCAGTTTTGTGGCTGAAAACGTATTAGACAGTCACACAGTTAAATAGACTAATGGAAAAGTTTTCTCTCTGCTGCATTCAGTTTGCTAAATACACTGCTTTCTTGTAAAGTGATGCTGACATTTTCCTTTTCCTACTGCTACTAAAATTTCTCCCATACATATGTATGTTAATGTCATTATAGATAATGCTGCTGGAAGAAGGCCCAGAATAAGCTCAAACCATTACCCAAATTATATTAGCAAGGTTTTGAAATATTAAAATCATGTTTTGAAAAAAGGTACATGAAAGCTTGAAGTGAGGCCTAGTAGGTTCATTGGATCACAAGAAACCAAATCAGAGAAAATCTCTGAAAAGTGAAGTTTGATAAACTTTGATAAACTAGAGAAAACTTTCCAGATCATCACTGCAAAGTGTGACGAATAAATAATTCAGGTTATACAAAAACATTGGCTTCAAGTTTAATTTACAACATCAATTCTATCATTTTAAAAATTACATTATAGCTCAAATAAACAGTTCAGATGACATTATTACTAAGTGGTTAACAGAATCTGTGGAAGGTGGCTGAATGCTTGAGGTCCATCTGAGTTCAGTGTCCCTCATGTGACCTGCATGTTAAGAACCACATATTCCAAAAAATTCAGGCTCCAAAAAGGCCCCCAAACAAAATGCTGTAAAAATAAGAACAAATTAATAAAATTGAAATTCACTAATGTATATGTGAGAAAACTTTTGCTTGAAATATGATATTATGTTATAGTTTATCAGTTCACAATTGTTGTGAAATCTTGTGACTGTAATTTGTCTTCATGTCAGCGGACATTGCAAGTGCATG
This sequence comes from Pseudamia nigra, assembly GCA_029823295.1. Lineage (NCBI taxonomy): Eukaryota > Metazoa > Chordata > Actinopteri > Kurtiformes > Apogonidae > Pseudamia > Pseudamia nigra. Next base: position 10,865 of record JAQQAE010005353.1, on the reverse strand, counting down.
AATAACCCAACAGAGGGGTTACTATAGCAGCTAACGTCATAAGATTCTCTAATTTACCAGTGAAAATAGATCCTGTGTGACTATTGCTTGTTTCCTACACACTCCTTTGTCATGAATAAAATAAATTGTAATATAAAAATATTTGAAGTTCTTCCAGGTCTGTGTTAGGTATCCTATAGACTTTTGTCTTTTCTCTGTTCCAGTTCAGATTTTAGGGAAACATTTATGATACTCAGACAATCAGAAATTGCAGTAGACCAGAATTCAATCATGGTCAACAAGTAAAAGAAAAAATGTCTGAGCTGCCATTTTTACCAATTTAGACATATTTTCTTTGATGTGGGATGATTTCTTTTCTGTTAGGAGGCTAATGTCATGTCATTCTTCACAGACCAGTATGGGACAGAACCAAGACAAATTAGAGGGGGGAGAACAGGCCCTCTGTGAAGGATTGGAGGAGACGGGGCCATGCCCTGACTCTGGAGATGGTGGCAATTCTGAAGGTGATGTCATGGAAGGAGGAAGCTTCTGTGAGAAGGAGGAGGCTGGTGAGGGACATGTGGGGAAGCAAGGAGCTCAGGATCTTGGTCCAGGCCAGGAGCCAACAACACCTTCTACTGAGAAGCCCATAAATTTGTGGGTGAGTCCTTTCACTGCAAAGGAGGTGAGACAGGGAGGGGCTGCAGGAAAGGAGGGAGGAGGAAGAGGAGAAAGAGGCAGGACCACTCCACTGGTTCCACAGGAGAGGGACAAGAACCCAAAGAGTAGCACAAGGAGTGAAGAGAGAGCCAAGACGTTCAAATTTTTTGATCAAATCAAGAGAGGGGAGACGACAGAGGAGGAGTTTCAAACATCTTCAGAGCTCAAAATGGAGTATGAGGTAGAGGAAACATTCCAACGTGAGGAAGAGGACTTTTCTGATGGAGTTTCATATGGAAAGCATGACCTTGCTGTTACCTCAATGGATGCAAAGTCTAAAGAAGCCTCTGAGATGGAGGAGAGCCGCAGAAGTGGAGGTTATGTGAAAGCTAAGGATTTTGTTTATAGAGCAGGAATTGAGTTGTTACCATCTGGTCATGAAGATCAAAATGACACTGTGATGATTGAGGCCGAGGATGACGATATGAGACTTTGTGCAGGAACACTTGGCCACTTGAGTGAGAGGAAGGAACCGCCTTCAGTTAAACCCCAACATCCTTTGAAAAACATTCTTCAGAAAGAGCCTCTATTAGACATGAGCAATACCATTCACCACAGAACTCCAAAAGAGAGAACAGAAAATACTACAAAGGGGGAAACGCTAACATTTGATGAAGGCAGCAACTACGGAGGTGTGAATGACTACTCTTTCAGAAAACCAAAGGTCACTGAGGAGTCAGTGAGGCCTTATCTCCACATGGATACATCTGAAACAAATCAAACCATGCCCTTGTTTTCAGAATCAAGTCCAGTGGCGTCCACTGAACCTGGCTCCATTTTAGAGAAACTTCTGAAGAGAAATAAAACAGAAGCGACCCCAAGTCTTTCAAAAATTAAAGAGGTTGACATATACAATAAGGATGCTGTGGATGATTCTATGGAGTTGAATGCACACAACATCACTGACAGTGCTGCAGCAGTGATATTCACTGATAAAACTGGTCAATTTCAATGTCACATGCCATTTTCAGATCAAGAAGAGAAACCATCTAACGCAAACAATGCTAGACGAGATCACCACAGTAAGGACTTGGATGTGAAACAGGTAAATACTGCTGATTATAAGACCTCAGATGCACTATGTTATGAGCCTGGAGTGATTGAAAACATACTTGAGAGCTCTCTCCCAAAATTACATCAAGACAACTTTGATTATCTGAGTGCAAAGCAGGACACTAACCCAACAGATGCTTTAGTTAAACCGGGAATCATGCTCAATATAGGCCCCACTATAAATGTATCCTCAAATAGCTTAAAGCCAACTGTTGCACCTGAGGAAATGCCAAGTGAAATGGCTGTTATGATCAATGAAGAGTCTGCACCATCATCACTCAGTCCTACAAAAGGACATTTTGCAGACTCATCCCTGTTCCTTGATGAGAAGAATGACACCTGTACAACAGAAGCATTTAAACAAAGAAAGAAAGACACAGCTGAAAGCTCAGATGCTCAGTGTGTGAGGAGGAAGCCAATGAAAATTTCCACTGAGGACACTGCTGGACCAGCTATGGATACTGGCTCAGGTTTGATCGTATCTGAAGAAATTCACCAAGTTAAAGCAGGTATGAGGCCACATAAAAAGCTTCAAAAGGCATTCAGCACAGAAAATGTGATACAGGAACAACCTGATGACAACCCTGGGAAAGATAAAGATGACAGTGTGACACTAAGAGACAAGTCCCAGAGCACTCCCAGACCTAGGCCAGTGTCAGAGCTCATTAAGGAGACCATTCTACTGCATGAAAAACTGCAGCACCCGGATCGATCAAAGCCACCTGAAATCAAGAATGATGAGCAAGGCCCTTCAGTGAACGTGGCACAGATGAAAGCAGCATTTGACTCTGCGAAGAAATCCCCAGAAAAACCAGTTGAGAGGAAACCATCTGTGAAAAAAGGTGGGTCTGTATTTGCAACAAATTGTGTAGTGTCAAATATGTAATAACTATGAATATACAGCACTACAAGACACAATGGAGAATATCAGGTAAATCAGTGACTTGTTACTTGACTGAAAACACACAATCACATGTCCTCTTCTTATCTCTAGGTCCTGAGAATTTAGTCTGCCTAAATCACCACAAACACTTGCATCAGCTCAAATCCAGAAAGAGGTTGAATGCAAAAAAGGATGGTGTACAACTGTTTTTTTCTAGTAGAAGTCTGCATCAACTGCATTTGTAAAATATCGCCATCTTCTGGTGCTCTGCTAAATTTGAGGTACATTGTGTTCCTCAGACATTTACATATGTACATATTTGAAATGCATTTATCATACACTCAAAGCTAGAACACTGAAAAATTTGAGGATTTATGCTTCCTTTATGATATAAAAATATTTGTATTTAATAAAAAGGTACGAGCAGACCTCTTGATAAAATCATTTGATGGGTGAATTTATTATCTCATCCATACATCACCCACACCCGGCCACACATGCATCTCCAAAAAATATTATAGGGTTATTTTGATCTCATTCAATATATTATGAGTCCGTAAGACTTATTTGTGATGCAAATGATGGAAATGCTATAAAGACTTGCATCAGGTATGACTATCCTTTAATATAATAGCCTGCACTTGCTAAAATTAATATGATAGATGGATTTTAAACAGATAAATAGATTTAAAGAATATACAAATAATCCTGTAGGATATTATAATGTCATAAGACCTCCATAAACACACGATTGATGATGAGTTTCCAGCAACTGGGAAGCGCGAATTTGGCTCCCAGGTTTCTTTAGCCTCATCCTGATTGGTTGTCGGAGCTGACAGTCATGTGTCACTGTACCGTACATTGCTCGCCAGGCCGTGGGAGGGGCGGGGCTACAGGAACAGTGGGCAAAGAGCAGACAGACTGAGTTGTGTCAGCAAAGCAGCGGCTCCCGCAACACAGGCTGCAACTGGGATACGTTTTGGGCTGTTATATCATCCGGTTTCGGGAATAGTCGCTTTTCCTCTAAGAAGGTAGGTCACGCACGATACAGGCAATTTAGGAGTTGTTTGGTTGATTTGTCTCCTAATGGGTCGCAGCGGTTTTCGTTTTTCCACCTCCAGACAGGAAAGTGCATGCGCTAGCTAAAATGAATCAGGATAGTCTGTAGCCTGTGAACTATTTTTTAAGCTACCACCAGTCTTCAACTGGAGTTTATAAACCAGAAAAGTTTTTAGTCGGAAACAGAGTACGTCTGTGTTTTCAGATTAGGCTTTTGTTCATTTTGGCGTGCAGTGGGTTTCGTTGTCAGTCCACGGCATAAAATGTGCTGTTCGTTATTCTGCGGGGTGGGGTGGGGTGGGGTGGCTAACCAAGCAGGAAAACTTATCTCCGACACGATAGATCCTCATAGGCGGAGAGAGACGGAGGTGCAAGCTGAACAACCGCGCCCTGCCTCCTGGCATCCTGGACTGGTGTTAAGGAAGTCATCTCAGCGGGAACAATGGACCCAAACATAAGATTATTCCACACTTAACACTTTTAAAACATTACCTCTTGGAGCCATTTTCAACAATCTACTGCATTCACCTAGATGGGCTCAGCTTTGACCCACTAACATGTAACACATTGTAGAAGCGGTCTTTAAAATGTTAACACATGCACTGGAGCTGTGTTCTCACCCAGCTGTTTGGGCTGTAACACGTGGTTAAACGTAAATGTTTGAAAGAATAAACGTTGACGTTTAACCTTTTTTACATTTAGGAGAGAAGTAGAAGTAATATATCTGTTGTAAATGCCTGGGTGCATTGTCATTAGGCTTAAGTAAACTGATTATTTCCGTGTCACCATCCTAATAGTAAGAAAAGTTGTGTGAGCTAAAAAGCAATCTTAAAATGCTACTCTACGACCCAAAGATATTTAACGTGGAATTATGTAAAAGGGAACTAATGGAAGTTGATGACCTTTTTGTCCACTGTAGTTGGATATTTGAAATGTTCCTTTTTAGGTTCCTTTAGGACTGCAGGATTTGGTTTTAAAGACATATTTTGAATATTCTGGTCAACATTGTGATTTTGAATTGAGGCTTCTTGCATGGTCGCACAGATTATTCATTTAGAAATATTAAGTTGAGCACAGAAAAATACAAGAACAAAAAACATCTTTAACTTTTTAAATTTGACCCTTTTGAATCAATAAAATCAAAGGCTGACCATCTGAATGCATAGTTAGATGTATAGTTCAGCATCACTCAGAAAACGTGACTTTGTCTAACATCAAAAATGGCAAACCCCATGTGTAAAAGTAGTATTGTCTTCTTCTCCTTTCGGCTGCTCCCCTCAGGGGTTGCCACAGTGAATCACTGGTAAAAGTATTGGATCCAAAAACAGTCAAGTCGTAAGTTATGCCTGCAGTGGTGCCTTTGTGGCTGGGTGATGACCCAGATAGTCCTCTGCTTGACCCCTCTGTGCATATGTCACCCCTGTCTCATTTGCCTAGTCATGACAGTAGGGCAGTTTGATTTGTAATTGCCAACTTAGAGTGCCAAGAGAGCAGTGTGATTTACATATTTGGCCCCTATCATTTATCTAGGTTAGTAAGATGTTGTAGTAATTCGCTTTGAAGTTAAAGGGATCTTTATGCAATGCAGGTGAAGGCTAAAGTGGAGACCCCTGGGCTTTATGTCAACAGCACCACAGCTGTGTTTGGTCTGTTATCCATTCAAGAGGCTGCTGGTTGTGCTGCAATGTAAGTGCATAGTCTGCCTTCCTATGGCTGGGCTGAGAGAGGAAGTGGGTCAGGAAGCAGAGGCAAACTAAGCATGAGATATGAGGGAGTGTTGGTTCCTGTTAAACTGCAGCAAGGCACACCGGTGTGGGCTATGCTGAACCTGAGTGTACTGTAAACATTTGTAATGTACTAGCTTCAGTAACATCATTAAATGTACAGTATGTCAAAAATATCCTTAGTTTTACTTCAGCAGAGAAGTTGAGAGGGATATTTCTACATGCAGTTGTACCGTACTCAGGGCTGTAGTTTTTATGATTATTTCCAAAGAACATTTATTTATCATGCATGACATCTAATATCTCTCCTGTTAGTACTAATATAAGTCTGCTGGAAGAATCAGCATTTTGAGAGGAAAAAAATGTGGATGGAGCAATCCTTTGGCTTCTGCATCTCAGTTGTATTGATAGACTGCATTCTTTGGACATTTCTGCCATACCTCACTTCGTGTCAGGTCCTGTCTGTGCAAGATATTACACAGTCCACATACAGTATACACAAGAATATTTTGTCCAATACTTTTACAATGAAATACTCCAGAGGATATAATTGATTTGGCTGGGTGATATGGCAAAAAAATGACCACAATATATTTTTTCTTTTTATTCTTTCTTTTTATATTTTTTCATATCATCCGATCACGATTATTATCATGATTTTTTTTATATTGTTTTTAAACTGCCAGTTATAAAGCATCTGTACTGAAAACTGAAGAAACTAGAGATTAGTTCAACATTTTATTAACATATGAAGTAAGATACAAAACAAACAAATTGCCCCCCCGGGTATAATGAAGATGCCTTAAAATGTAAGCATTTTCATGATTGATTGCTGCTTTGGTCCGCTAACGATGGCTGAGCTGCTATTGCTATGTGTGCTAGCGGCAGTGGTAGGCTCTGCAGGCTCCACTCACATTTTCATGCTTTCAGTACAATCACTTGGATGGTACTTCTTCACATAATTAAAAAGATTTGTTGTGTTGCCAGTTTTTGAGGGCACCGACTGCTGACAGAATAGGTTGGAATGTTTTTGAAACATTCCAACCTATTCTGACAATTAAATGTGTACAAATATCAATTATACGTGCTTGTAGCAGAGTTTCTCCTGTTTAATTTGATGTGCCATATGATTAAATTTTACATGATTAGTGCAGTGTTTTATCCTTTTTGTTTTATAATTTTGTTGTGGAGCAATAAACCCATATCTGGGGTACCACGGTTTAAGAGCAATAGCCCTTAAACCTGCTTTGCTCCATGCCACACAACAGACTTTGAGTAACTTTTCTTCTCAACAATAGCCTCATCTTTGCAGGATAACTCCTAAGTCATGGCTGGCATCTATTTCACTGCCCTCAGCTCTGCTTTTAGCTCCGCGTTCAGTTATTCTGTAAACAATTCTTGCAAACAAAAGTGGGGCAGGAAAAGGTCAACTCTGATTGGCTGTTGTCACGCACATTTCCTTCTTTGTTTTCTTTGACTTTCTGGCAGACTAGACACATCCAAGGTGTATTGCTGCCCTCCACAGGTCTTTAGCACTGGTTAGACATCGCCTCAAACACACATTTACGCCACGTTTGATCAAGTAAATATGCTCACAGCTGATCACCGTAATCAACCTAAAATTTTTCATGATCACTAATCACGATCATATAATTGCCCAGCTCTAACGCCACGATAACATTATTAGGATGGATGGGGCTCAAATAGTGGCAGTTCATCGAGCATGAGGCATCATTATCACACATGTGTTGGTCTCCAGAGTCCAGTCTTTGAGATGTACCGGAGAAGCCTTTACATGGTGTTTCGACTCTCCCATCAGTACAAGATGGTGGCAAGCAATGAATGTAACTTTAGACAGAAATAAATGTTGCAGCATTGCAGAAGTTTATCAAAATGATGCCATTGTGAATGCATCCAGTAAACAAAGACTGAATTGAATTTGAATTTATGAAAAGGTTGCCTCTTGAGATGTTTCGACTCATTTTCAAGGGGGTCCTTGGAATACTTAGAAGATAAAACTTGAACACAATAGCAATGTGTGTGACATTTTTAGGTGAGCATTGTAGTATAATTATTAAACATTTTGTCCTTTTACTCGTTATCTTTATATGATCCTTTTTTTCTGTACATATGCTAAAGGTATTAAGTAAATGTGGTAGTTTAATTAGATTTTACAGTTACAGATAAATATGTCCCTATTTTATTTGTTGAACTACTGTGTATATGTTAATTTTATGATGGTATATTTCTTGGCAATTCCAGTAGATACCATTGTTACTAATTCTGCTTTCATTCTGTCACACCACAGCTGCTGAAATGCAGCAGTGGTTTGTGCATTGCTCATTTGGGGAGGGGGAAGTAGCTGATTAGGAATAAGAAATGACTCCGGTGTTTTAGAGTCGTGATTTTTAAATCACTGTTGTTTTTGCATTTATGCTCAGGTCAATCTAAAGTTGAATGATAAAGGAAAACTGTTTTTAAGTGGGTTAAATCTGGGCTTGTAATCAGGATAAGAAGGTTAGGGTTGAATCTCTTTAAAGTCATCAACAGAAACTGAGTTAGAGGGGATGTTCATACTTAAGTAGAGTTAAAGTGTATTGGTATGTTCCAGTTGTACTCGAAATTTGGAATTTCCAAGTTCCCAGTCGTAAACTTCAACTGGAACACCCCCTCAAGTCGGAATTCCAACTCAGAAAGTCAGAGCAATCCTACCAATCTTGACTTTCCAATTCAGTACGGCTGCCACTAGAAACGAATGAATGTCGCAAATTTAAGGTTTTTGGTATTTGTTTCAGATTAACTCAGCTACACACATAGTACCGATCTTTTTTTTTATCCATTGCATGTTACAACAGTGTTTGTATGTGTAAAATAACATTTACAGATGTTATCACATAGAATGCATGTGTTTGAAAGTTCTCTATACTCTAAGCTAGCTTTCCAGTGTGCATCCATGTTTTTCCCAGTTTGCAGCTGGAATGCGATCAGCTTGGAGTTTGTCACTCCCATGAATTTCCCATAAGGGATAAATATATAGTTTATTCTATTCTATTCCCTGTTCCAGTCTCCAACTTCAAACGTAACTGGAATGCACCATATGTTACCCAGGTGTTTGAATGTCAGAAGACTGTTTTTCCTGTTTAGGAATGAGGAAGCTGCTAAAACATCATGTTGAATTTGTCGTATTGATGTAGATTCACACACGAAGTCGAATTTGTGGGTGAAATTCGGCTTAATTCATTACATAGAACTTTGCATTAATTGGACCCTGATGCTATTTCTCTTGTGTCTGCTGATCTCATTTCCTCCTTATACCATCAATATATACAATAGCATTCCTTGAAACACCGGTCTCAATGTGTTGTGCTTCAGTACAATTAAATTTAGCAGACCGTGCACTGGACGGACACTTGGCGTTGCAAAGGGGTGAAAAAACTGCACCTTATCTCATTGTTGCAAAAAGCACTGGAATGTAGCTGGAATCTGATTACAATGGCAGTCCGTGGCCTTAGTTACAGGAAGGGGATTTAGGTGGCGTCTCATGCGGTTTTACTGACAAAGGCAAAAGGCCGCCTGTGTACAGAAAGCACTGAGGCGACATCGGTGGTGTGTGTACTCAGGCAAGGGTTGGCATGGATTGCAAAGTGTGGAAAAAAAAAACTCTTGAGAAGCTGAGAACTTTCAGCTGTTGACACTCAGAAGTTTTCTGAAATAAAATGTACACAAATAGAATATCCGTAATGTGTATATTAGTGTTTTATTTCATGCCCCACACACCCACAGTTGTTGTATATTATTTAATTTGTTGTAGAAAATGGCATGAATAGCAATGACATGGATTGTGTATTCAGATAATGCTCATAACCATATGTAAGGCAAGTCAGCAGAGGCAAGATGGATGGAAAGCCTTAAAAGTTAAGCCATAAAATAAAACAAGTAGCATGTAATGTCCTCCAAAAAGTTTACTTGAGCTTTTTTTATGAGTTGCTTTTTTGTATCCACTTTGGGATCAAAGGATGCCAGACACTTGTTACTACGGCTGATGATGTTATAAATATTGCACGCTTTGCAAAAACCATCTACCGGAGATGCTGTGAATTCATTTTTCTAATGAACCTATCCTCTGCAGCAGAGGTAGCTCTTATTCTTCCTTTCCTGACATGGTCCTCAATAGGGATGGGCATTTTTAGTGATTTTTGAAATCAAGTCATTAGTCCAGTTAAAGTCCGTTAGTTGTGATGTCATCATTAATGTGCGCAAAACTTCACTTCGCTTTGATACCATTGCCAACATCTGCTCTGGTCTGTTGCTTCAGCAGGTGCAACCTCCAAAAGAAACAGCAACGTAAACATTAGTTCCTCATCTCTGCATAGTGAAACATAGGCCTCTTGCCCCAAACAAAAATTAGTCTACTGTTACAAAACAGTAGTTGACTGTTCTGGCTAATCAATTAGTAGTGCACATCCCTAGTCCTCATGAGAGCCATTGTCATCATAGTGTTTTGATGGTTCTGGTGACTGCACTTGAGGACACATTCAGAGTCCTTGAGTTTTTTCAGATTGATTACTTTCTTAAAGTAATGGACTATCTATTCTCTTTACTTAACTGAGTGTTTCTTGCCGTAACATTAATTTGTGTAGTAGTAGTAGTAGTAGTAGTAGTAGTAGTAGTAGTAGTAGTACTAATTGGGCTATTGACTCTGTACCCACCTTTCCTCTGCACAAGAGGACTGATTGTCTAAAGCACATTAAAAAGGCAAGAAATTATGAAATTAGGTCTTGATGCAGCACACCTGCAAACCAATAACCACTACCTTGTGAAACTGGTGAGAGATTGCATTGAGTGTGCAAAGTTGTCATCAAACCTAAATGTGGCTGTTTTGGACAATCTGAAATATAAAACATATTCTGGGTTGTTTACCACAATTTTGTTTAGTACATAATTCCATATGTGTTCTTTCAGTGTTGATCTTTGGGATTAATGTACAATGTAAAGAAAATCCACTGAAGGAGAAGGTGTGTCCAAACTTTTTACCACTAGGTTAGTCATGATTGACAGGGAGTAGAAGCAGGCCTGTTTTCTGTCATTGTTGCTGTCAGTTCTTCATTAAGGCTAACAATACGTTTTCCATGACCACTTTTTTGATAGTGAATCTATTTATTTTGGAGACAGCAGTACACAACATACAGTAGTTTTGTGCCAACTTCATCATAATTCTCTTCCAATTCTTCTGCCCCTCCTTCCACAAAACTCATCCTGATTTACAGCTGGGATTTTCATGTTATGTCACATCTCACTCACCAGTCATGCTATGAAGAGCAGACTATCAGAGGCCACTTCAGCATCAAAGCTCTGAAAAGATTAAAGGCTTTAAATACACTCAACAAAAATATAAACGCAACACTTTTGTTTTTGATCCCATTTTTCATGAGATGGACTCAAAGATC
>JAQQAE010005352.1:0-17719 GCA_029823295.1 Pseudamia nigra | reverse complement strand
TCAGGGAGGTGCCAAATGTGGACATCTCACAATAAATCATGAAATTGACATTAGTCAACCATTGTCTTTACAATCTGCATAAAATTTCACATGCAGGATCAGAATTCTGACTTGAACAAAGAAACATGTCTGAATCACAGCGCCACCCACTGGAAACAGGGCGGCAGCCACCAGAAAATCTATTTTTTGAATTTTGAAAATTCCAAAAAATTTTAGCCTTTTCCAGCCCTTGTTTTTTTTTAGGAATATAGTTCTTCACATTATTCTGAATGACTTCATATTTGTTCAGCTCAGATGTTATACATTAAACATTAAAACTTATCAAAACAGTGACGGTATGTTCCACTTGATTCAGGTGACGTTAACTTTCGATGTCTCACCATAAAACACAAAATAGTCAGAACTCATCCATTTTTGCTTTAATTAAAATCAAACTTCACATGTAACCATCATGCTCTGAACACAGCCACTTGATAATATTCATCCTGAATCATTGCGCCACCTACTGGAAATCAAAAGTCAGGCTTTTGGGACAAGCTTTTTTCCCAGTTGTGTGGTGTTTTTACCACAAGATAAATGATAGATTCAAAACCTTTTAACTATCTTATGTAGATGTGTTTCAAAGCACATTAAATGTACAGCATTGTATGAAACTGATCACATCACCTAATTAAACAGGCCTTAATGAATACCAAGATATTATTCACACTAAAAAAAAAAATGTGGTTCAGAAAACATTCGGACAGAAATGTGTACTGGGTTTTTAAAGACCTTGTGATGAGCTGTTCACATGTGATCACATTGGATCTGATTTGGCAGGACAGATGTGAATGGAGCGTCTGAACAGGAACTCAGTCACACAGTGAGGAGAAATTCAGTCCTTTACGATTATACACATCTATGCGAGACCTGAAAAAGATTGTGGGGCTTTAAACAAATCACTTCATACCCCGAGTACCATAGAACGCTGGCACCCTCCTCGACCAGCTGCCCGGTCCGAGTTGCATGAGTTGGCGAGGGCCCAATCATCACCGCTTGCATTTTTAATTGTAATTTTTTTTTTTTCCAGAAACCTCAGATGTTTTAGCCAATCATTGCTGATGTGTGGAAAATATTAGTATATGGTAGGAATGCATGAGGCTCATTAGCTCATAGAAACTCTACCATGTAATCATGCTGCTCACACTGTGTTCGGCTAAAACAGGCCCCGAGTTCAACTGACACAGAAACATCAACAGAAAAAAACACACCATGGGTAAATAGTGCCCTCTAGTGGCAATAACTGTCTTGAACTTCACATGCAGCTTTTAGAAGGTTGGTGGATGGTAAAAATCATATGACGTATAGTTTTTAACTTAACTTCAGGGAGAATGTTTTTAGTCAGGCATGTCTGAATCTGTCTGCACATTTTGAGAAACACTTTTTTTTGCTCAAAATTGCTAATTTCTCATTTTCTGTGTTCTTGTGATTTGTTGACGCACCAATTTGTGCCTTTTCAGCATATCTTTCATGATGGAACAAAATCATAATCAAAATGACCAAAAAAGTCATGAAATACTCCATGACAATGAACAAAATATTAAAAACCATTAACTGAAATGAAGAAAATTAGCAACAATAAAATAAAATGTGCAAAACACTCAACCAAATCATCAACGAAATATCAGAAATGTAAAACATGAACAGAATAAACAAAATCAGCAGGAAAATGTCCATAACATGAGCACATCAGTTTGAGAGAGATGCTCCAGGTGCTTTACATTTTGTTAGAAATATTAGACATTACATAGATCAACTTCAAACTTAAAAAAAAACAGCAAAGATCAAAATGCTGATTTACTGCCACTACAAGAACATTCAAGGCTATTAACAAAATGGTAATAATGTCTGGTTGTTAAGTGAGTTTTAAAACACTGTATATATTCTGAGATTAAATAAGAATAAATTTTGATTAAAACACGAATGATCTGGTCAGTGAAACTGTCTCTGTTATTGTCCTACCTATCTACATTTTTTACTTGACAATCGTGTCAATATTATTTGTTCTGTTAAATGTCTTTTAAACCAGTTGCACAGTGACTTATTTAAATTGACTGTGTAGAAATTTAATTTTTTTTAGCATAAATCAGTCTGATTGAAGCAGATTTTCACAGAAAATTATTCTTTTATATCATTATTGTCAAAATCTGTTTGTTGATATAAGCTGTCAGTACTATTTAATTTAATTATTAAACTAAAGCATTAAGAAATTTGAATCATTAATGCTTTAAAAATATATCAGATCAGACATATTTCTTAAGTCGTGAGGATCCTGGTGTTTTGTTTTCAATCAATCAATCAATCTTTATTTGTATAGCGCCAATCATAATCGCCGATTATCTCTAGGAGCTTCACAATTCAAGGCCGTTTGTTTTTTGTCTCATTCAAATGAAGCAACCTGTATTTAAATTAACACTTAGGAAACTCTGATTTCAAATTAAACATCGGTAGTCTGTAGTTGTTTTTATCTTTCATCATTTTTGTAATTTTTACATTTCAAATTAACATCACAAGCCAAAGGAGAAAAACTGTCATTATTGCAGTTCATTTAGATTCTTCCCCTGGGCCGAACCACTAATACCACAAAGCCAACAACTCTACACAATCCCATGCATCTTAATAGTCTTGACTTACTAAATTGTACAAGTTTTCAATTGCATATGTTTTACTACTCCTATTTAATTTTTATGTGTGTTTTCTACTTAAATTTAGAGTTTCTATGTCCTATTTTTCTGTCTCAGTTAATATCATGTGCCTTATTCTAACCTGTCAAACGTGATGCGGGGAGCACACAGTTTTACAATAAAGTCTATTCTATTCTGTTTTTTTTTATTCTGATGACATCAAATTGTGTAATTTGTTAAGTTTTGAATAAATTTACAGCCTTGAAATAAGCATGAGAATCATCTACTCATTGAAAACACATCTCATTGAGAAATGGCAAAGGCTACAAGCAAATCTCCCATGACTTGGGACTCCACGGCTGGAGAAGATTTTAATATAAGGAACGGTACTATGAGTTATTTTCAACAATAAAATGCATATTTTTTAAGCACATATTTGTTGATTTTTTTTAATGTGCATTATCGCCTGAATTAATTTGCTAATTGTCCGATAACATTAAAATCATCCAGTTTAGTATGACCTGTCAGGTGCATGTGTTGGTAACTGATTTGGCCTACAGATGGCGCTGCAGGACCATGAGATTTTCTAACATGAAACTCAAATTCTAGAGACAAACAATGAACCCCTTTACGTGCACAGGAGAACTCCAATCATTATCCGATTTCCGGACTTATCAGATTTCAAAGTGATGTAAACAGCTTAATCTGATAAGCGTTATCCGATAACCGCAATTACTTGATTTTGACAAACCGGATTACCACGCCTGGATTCCCCCCCAATACTCAGATACAGTGTTGCATGTATTCCCAGCACTGTAATCAGGTATCTACCATTCTATCACATCTGCACATGTGTAGAAAAAAAAACATAGAGACTAGAGGTGACGTATCACAACGTGGGTGGAGGAAAAATTTCATGTGAAATAAAGTGAAAACCCTCAACATCCTTCATCTCCTCGACAGAAGAAATACAGAATGTTTTGGGAATAATATGAAGAATATATTGGATTTCTGTGGTCATGTAAACAGGCTCAATGTTGAGAATAGATTGCAGATCAATTTACACTGCCTGGCCAAAAAAAAAATCACCACCTGGATGTAACTAATAAAATAATTAAGAGCCTCCCGTGGGATGATTACTTAATGGGTGATTACTGTATGTCTCAGCTGGCAAAAAGTTATTTAACCCTAACTGATGCAATGAGCAGCTTCCCATTTCTTAAACAACCAAGTGGAAAGACACATCCGATGGGTGTGGAGAGGATGTTAAAGTTTCACAAGGCTCAAATTATTGGCATGCATGAAGAAAAAAAAAATCTAAGGAAACCACTAAAATTGGGAGAATTATTAAAAACCAGAAGGATATTTTTGGGAACCATCAACTTCAGCGAAGAAATGTGGACTTGTGATCACTTAAATGTTTGGTGAAATCAAATCATAAAAAGCAACAGTAGAACTCAGAGCCATGTTTAATAGTGAAAGTAAGAGCATTTCCACACACTCAAAGAGAATTGTGACTAAATAGCTGTGTAGCCTTAAGAAAACCATGTATTAATAAGGCTGAAAAAAAGGCTTCAATTTGCCAGGGAGCATTAAGATTGGACTCTGCAGCAATGGAAGAAGGTCATGTGGTTGATGAGCCCACCTTTATCCTGTTCCAGAGTGATGGGGCATCAGGGTAAGAAGACAGGCAGATGAAGTGATTACCCATCATGCCTAGTGCCTACCGTCCAAGCCTGTGGGGGCAGTGCAGGTCGTCAAGTCTAAGTTCAGCAATGTCCTGTGGCCAAAGAATGAGGTCACCTGACGACCTGAATATTCTAAATGACCAGGTTATTCCACCAATGAATTTTTTCTTCCCTGATGGCATGTGCATATTCCAAGATGAGACATCATTTTCACACATGGATTGGCCTCCACGGAGTCCAGAGCTTAACCCCATTGAGAATCTTTGGGATGTGCTGGAGAAGGCTTTGCACAGTGGTCTGACTCTCCCATCGTCACGACAAGATCTTGGCGAAAAAATGAATGCACCTCTGGACAGGAATAAATGTCGCAACATTGCAGAAGCTTATCAAAACAATGCCACAGTGAATGTGTGCAATAATCAAAGCTAAAGGCGGCTGAACAGCATATTAGTGTGTGTGACTTTTTTTTTGGCCAGGCAGTGCATATAATTAGACAAAAAGAGGGTTTATTTGATTGAATGCACCAGTAGTAGACACACTTTTTCATTCAATTATTTGTCTTTATTTTTATTATTTTCAACATTCTGCATCTAAACTGTGAAAGAACAAATTTGGAGTTAGGTAGTAAACAGAATGAGTTAAATAACCCAGAACCTGTTTAATATTTTAGATTGTTCAGAAGTAGCTACATTGATGACATCTCATCAGATTCACCAGACAGTCACCTGGAAGAGTTTACCAGTTACATGCAAGTTCACTGCATCATTTATGGCATTTTGCATTTTTTTAGACCATCAGTTGTCTTGTGCAGATCGGGGGTGGGTACACTAGCCCAATTAGTGCTGCTACGGTCACCGTGCAAATATGGCTAGAAAGAGAAAAGACAAATGAAGGTCAGTCAATCTGAAAAATCTAAAGAACTTTCAGTGTGTCCCCATGTGCAGCCACAAAACAATTCATGTAAAATAATTGAATAAGTAAGTAAATAATTAAAAGACAGTGTTTGAATATGAGCCACACAATAGAACAGGACATAATCTGACTTTAAACAAAAGCCTGAAACATGGTGTAATCATGCTGCGTTCACTGTGTGGTGTCTGCAGGTCGTATTGAATCTGGTGAATCAGACAGACGTGTCATCAGGTGAAGCTGACAGCGGCTGTAGACCTCCACTCAGCTTTTCATCCCTCCGCTCGTTTGGCTGTCCGTCTGTGCCCTCCTTCTTCATCCTGTTCCATCGCTTGTATGCAGTCTGTTCCCCACTGTCTCTGTCCTCTTTTTAATGCCTTCACCCACTCCATCTCTGTGAAGTCACTGCCCTGGTTTTCTCATTTTTCTGATTTCTCTTTCCCCTCTGCTTCTCTCTTCCCATCCTGATTTTAATCCTTATTGTATGTTTGTATTGTTTTGGTGTGGGCTTTGTTTTGTTTTCCGTACGGAGGTGAGAATGGGATCCTTTCCAATTCACTGATACCTCAACCAAACAATCAAGTCAAATTGTCTGCAAATGTAAAGGGAAATGTGTGATATGTGATCATGACATTGGTTTATGGTTTAAAAAAGGGTTTGTTTCAATAGAGAATATACTGCACACATGGATGAGAAAGCATGAGAAACAGAGATTCAGTATGTGATTTTGTTGAGGTTTTATTCATCTTGCTCCACTGAAAAAAACTGTGGGAGAGAAAGAGAAAGGCCAGATTGTATGGTTGGATGTGGATGAAATTCCTAGTGGTAAAACTGTAAAATCACACACTGCAAGGGTTCATTTGTAACAGAAGCACTTGTACAAAAAACAATTTCCTTTATAGACGGCAGCAGTCCCTTTCTCCAGTTGCAAAATGTGGGACACGACATGACAGCACAGATGACAGCATCACAATTATATAACAGAAGTAGGTCAAACCTCGGAAAATGATACTAAAACCGATTTATGACCCCAAACCTGTGCGGTGAAAAGAGAATTAACTTGATGGAAATTGTATCAAACATGACTTATTGAAGTAGTTACTTCTTTTAATTTTTTTGCATTACATTCCAATTATATCTTGTGGTCAAATGAAACATGGAATAACACCTCTAAGAATACAACATAATTTAAAAAGATAATATCCATTTATTGGCTGGGGCACAGTAATAATCAGGCATCTTTGGATCCTCTTGGAAATTTTGTTCAGCAGTTTGAACACACCCTTTTGTGTTGTTGAACTATTGATTAATCACTTTATGCTCTTTCTGCATGAGTTTCTGCAGTGAATGGGCAAATAAAAATTAACAGACAGCAACACAATACTGTATCATTTTTCTGAGAAAAATAACAAAGCAATTAAGAAAATGAACAAAACAATCAACAATGCGAACCAAAAAAGCAGCAGAATCAGCAAAGCTAAGCAACAAAATGGATAATGTTGTATGATGGGTACGAACAAAACAAAGTGATTTAAAATAAAGAAAAACTAACCAAAATGTCATTATGTGTTAAAGCAGGTGTTTCTAGACACCAAATTTACAAAGTAGTTTGGAAGATTGAACAAGGAGCCTCTGGGTGCCGCCATACTGACACTTCTGCCTATCACTCCAATTCAAAAATGAATTTACAGTACATGTGGAGTGGGAGGACACACCCGACATTAATTACACTGAAATATCAGCCTTCTTCTCGCTCCATCTTCCTTTCCTCTCTTTGTCTCTCACCTCTCCAGTCGCCTCTTATTGTCTTATTTTCTATTTTGCAACACTGTGTTGTTCTATCTCTGCTCATTTCTTTTCTACTCATTCTCTCTCTCCTCTGTCCACTAACCCCAGCCGGTCCAGGCAGATGGCCGCCTACCCTGAGCCGCTGGTTCTGCTGGAAGTTTTTCGTCCTCCCTGTCACCCTTGGCTTGTTCTTGGTGGTTCTGTTGGGTTTACTCTCTGTACAGTCGTGAGGTCTCGGCCTCAAATTGTGAAGCACCTAGAGATAATCGTGATTATGATTGGCGCTATACAAATAAAATTGAATTGAATAGAATTGAATCTAAATGTATGAGTCATGCAAAAATTCACAGGAGTAAACTATAAATATTAAACCCATTTTTTATACCAGGCTGTAAACATTTTTATTTCTGCTCTAACGTCAGACATTACAATTCTAAGGGGATTGACTCACTTTTGGAGCCAGCCCCCTCGTGGACACAGACAGTACTGCGGTTTTTGATACAGCATTTATCTCACAGACCAGCCACATGAACTAGGCATACAATGAATTATCATTACATCTAAATGAACAAACTACTTGTGAAAACTATGAATTTAAACATAGTATAGTTTTATTGGGGACACAATGCACATAATGTTAACACAGAGGGGACATCCACCCCACACTTAGCTATTTAAAATTTATGACCGAGATTAAGATGCATCTATACTTGACTTTTTTAATGTATTTTTTCAAGTTAACATGTGATATCCAAGCCTTTTTAAGGACTTTGCTCAGTAAAACAAAAGCTTAAGATGTTGATTTGTAGCAGTTCCTTAAACACACGACCTAACCTCAGTGTTTAAAACATAAAAAGTCAAAATGGGGATTAGGATGATGACCATATACAGCAAGAAAAGATTACTTCTGATGTTTTGCTACCTCCTGCCTGTGAAAGCTGCTGTTAGTAGTGCTTGTGCATGTGTGTGTATGTGTGTGTCTGTGTGTGCATGCACAGACCGAGTCATGGTTGGACAACAACACCTCTTTTCATGGCTGTTAGTGTATCCGGGTCAGCTGTGGAGGAGACACTGAGAGTCTTGCAGCTGTTGGAGGGCAGCAGGAAAATGAGCAGAGAGAAATGAGTGTAATCTGTGTGTCTGTATGAGTGTGTGTGTGTGTGTACGCTAAATGAGGAGATCTCCCCTATACAACTCAACAAGCCCATTCGCCAGCTCAGTGACATAAAATCAAGCAGAGAAAACAACGATGGGTTTGTGCCACATGAGGACAGAATGCATCGGTTGGTTTTGTTTGCATTTCAGTCTAAGCAGTATCTCCTAATAAAAAAATGTGTTTGAGTGTTTACCAAGCAGCATTCTCTATGGTTGGGCTGTGAATCAAAGGCAGAAACGTTAAAAACTGTAGTATCATCAGTGCCCACTGGGGGCTAAATCCAAAATTGTGTCAATTTCTACATGAAGTTGTACTGTAGATGACTGTAGAGGCTCAAGACCCAAAAAACAAATTCCAAACTGAAGTGTGGAATTTAATCGCATTTATAATCACACTGATATACAATGCTGTGGAAAAAGTGCTTGCCCCCTTCCTGAGTTAAGGCTCATTTATGCTCACTGTAGGTACGTAAATATGTACGTGCATATCAAATGCCACTGCTTACATACTCCCATGCGTACTTTACGTTGGCATGGTTGTTAAGCAATACATCCACAAGAGGACAGTGCCAAGTTCAACCACTCTGCCCTCTAGTGCAGAGCTGTAGATTCCTCTGAAAATACTAAGTGAATGCATTTTTGTCTTGAGTCATTATGGTCTGAAACATTTTATTTGGACCCTCTAATAAGTGATCTCGTGGTCCATCTTTAACTTTTTTCTCTGTTATAAAGATATTAAGGCAAATAACCTGACATGTCACTGCTATGCTGGGGCTTGATTGACATCAAAGTGGATCAGACCCAGCTGACATTTAACAGCCTCCATATGTCATAACACCTTCCTCCCCTTCTGGGGAAATGAACTCCTTTTATGACACATTAAACAAAAGAAACCCTTTTGGTCGCACTTGGGAGGTCATTAATACAGACTGAACATCTCTGTCTCCCAGAACTTGCCCCTTCACATCACTGGGCAAAGGAATTCACCTCTGAAGAACGTACAGTATCTGATTCTAAACTCCAGGTCACACCCCGGGACACAGGAACATTTACAGAACTGGACAAAACCTTATAAAGGAAGAATTAAACCATGGACTGTGTTGAAAATTCACTAACTGTCTTTCTTGAAATGTATGGATCAGAATGGTGTGTTTTTCTCTTTTCTAGGATGCCGATAAAAGAAATGGCAAAGTTGGTCTGTTTAAATCAAACATGACAAGTTGGATACGTGGGATAACAGCGCCCCCTTGTGGACAAATGTGAAACATACATTAACGTATAAGCAAATAGATTAAATCCATTTGATCTTTTATTTCCTTTTTATCTCATAGGGTAAGTAAAAGTAGTTCCCTACAGAGACTCATTATGCATGACTACATTAGAAATAATCATATCTCCACTCCTGATCAAAATTTTAAGAACAGTTGAAAAATTGCAAGAATGTACATTTTGCACTGTTGGATCTTAAGGAGGTTCTAAGTAGTGCTTCAAAATACAAAAAGAAGAAATGGGAGTGAGACAAGAAAAATTTTTGAGTAAGCAATTTATTACACGCAACCATTAAATTGAAATAGGCTGTTCATCAGCTGATCAAATGTTTTCTAGCAAAACGGAGACAAGCTTTTATGTTATTTTTGTTCAGCAGTGGTTTTCATTTTGGAACTCTCCCACTCTGCCCACTCTCTTTCTTATGGTGGAGTCATGAAGACTGACCTTAACTGAGGCCTGCAGTTCTTTGCATATTGTTGTGGGGTCTGTCCTGACCTCTTTGGGTAATTATGGCAGGTCAGCCACTCCTTCGAAGGTTCACCACTCTTCCATGTTTTTGCCCTTTGTGGATAATGGCTCTCACTGTGGTTCACTGGAGTCCCAAAGCTTTAGAAATGACTTTATGACCTTTTCCAGACTAATAGATCTCACTTGCTTTGTTTCTCATTAGTTCCAGAATTTCTTTGGATTGCAGAATAATGTCTAGGTTTTGAGGATCATTTGGTCCTCTTATTTGACAGGGAGGTCCTATTTTAGTGATTTCTTGATTGAGAACGTGTGGCAGTGCAGCGGTCCCTCGGTTCACCTTCCGTGGCCTTGCTGTTTCACAGATTTTTTTTTTTTTGGTGCAATTTTCATGTATTTTTTATACAGTGTATGAACATGCATTGTGTTCTGTGACACAGTCACTGTTAGTGGTTTCTTGTGTGTCCAGCTTGGTAGGTTGATAATTGAAATTAAATTTGCTGTTTCTGGAGACCATCATGTTTTGTTTTTTTTTTTTGTAGGAAAGCGTTTGTTTTTTTTTTTGTTTGTTTGTTTCTCAACCAAATGCACTACTGAATCTACTTTGCGGATTTCGCCTATCGTGGGTTATTTTTAGAATGTAATGAGGTCTGGGTGTAGCTAGAGAAAACATCAAAACAACAATCAAATGACCTGAAAACAAAGATTGTTCAACATTACAGTTTAGGGAAGTTTAGGGGAAGGCTACAAAAAGCTACGACAGAGATTTCAGCTGTCAGTGTCCACTGTGAGAAATATAGTGAGGAAATGGAAGAACCACAGGCACAGTTCTTGTTAAGACCAGAAGTGTCAGACCGAGAATAATATTGTTTTGGAATAGGGCGCTGTGGACTGATGAAACAAAAATTGAGTTATTTGTTCATAACAAGGGCTGATATGCATGGCGGCAGAAGAACACAGCATTCCAACAAAAACATTTGCTACCCAGAGTAAGATTTGGGTCCATCACGCTGTGGCCAGTGCTGATACTGGGAATCTTGTTAAAGTCGAGGGTCACAATGGATTCTGCTCAATATCAGCAGATTCTTGAGAATAATGTTCAAGAATCAGTCACGGAGTTGAAGTTATGCCGGGGCTGGATATTTTAACAAGACAGTGACCCAAAACACATCTACTCGGAGGAACAAGTACAATGTTCTAGAATGTTCATCCCAGTCCCCAGACCTGAATATGATTGAAAATATGTGAGATGATTTCAAGTGTGCTGTCCATGCTCAGCAACCATCAAACCTAACTGAACTGCAGATGTTTTGTAAGGAGGAATGATCCAAAATACCTGCATCCTGAATCCACACACTCACTGCAGGCTGTTATTTTTACTAAAGTACTACGATTCTACTAAGTGATTTTTCTGTTGGGGTGCCCAAATTTATGCACCTGTCTAATTTTGTTTTGCTGCATGTTGCACATTTTATGTTTATACAACAAGCCTCATTTCACTGCTGAAATATTACTGTGTCCATCAGTTATTTGACAGATTAAAATGAAATTGCTGATCCAAACACCTACTGATTAATAAATGAAAATAATAGAAATTGTCGGGGTACCTAAACTTTTTCATACCACTGTATATTACAGTTTGAATTTAAAGGATAATATAATGCATAAGTATGAACATTGAGCTTATTTTCTTGATGTTCTTAAGGTCTTTTAACAGTTAACTTATTTTCCTGCTGTTGTGAACACAAACAATAACAATAATATGAACCAAATATCTACAAAATGAACAAAAATTAATAGTAAATTAATACATTAATGAAATGAACAAAATAATCATTAAAATGAGTAATCTTACACAAAAAGTCTCAGTAACATATGTAGTTAACTCTTTTTGTTAAAAACAGTAGGTAATTTTATTTATTTCATTGATTGCTTGGTTCAATTTTTAGATTGTTTTGTTTCATACATTTCTATTCATTTTACACTGTTCACAACATCAAATCTTCAACATTTCAACATCAAAGGACATTTACAGTACATATTTTGACGAGACGGGACTCTTCTGGAAGAAAATTCATCACTGCCGAGGCCACCATCATGCCTCCTTTGTCTGCAGCCGTCAAGATAAGGTGACATAAATTAACTTAACTTCCTTTTCAAATAATAATAATGAATAAATGTGCACATACAGCTATGTTTACATACTGTATATGGAAGTTTTTGTGGGTCTTGGAACAGATCAATTGGTTTTGGGAAAACCAGTCCCGTTTCACGACCTTTTCATGTCACGAGCGTGACGCCGGAACGGATTAAGCTCATATGATGAGATACTGTTGTATATACATGTTAAGTGAATTAATTTACAGTAAAATAATGTAGATATTATTCTGGTTTTTTATTATTTTTTGCTTCCATTTTACCAATTTTGTCACTTGTTTTGCCACATTTTTGTTCACTTCATTGGTTACACTATTTTTTAAAATTATTTTCTTATCTTGTTCATTCTGGGGATTCTTTTGTTCTTACTTCACTGAACTTCGTTGACTCAACTTTGTCCAAATTTTTCCTTTCACCAGCTTTGCAAAAACACCACAAATTGATGCCTTCACAATTCACCAGACACAGTAAATGACATGTTTAACACTGAACATTTCCAGGGATGCCAGCAGTTCCAAGAAATTGTGATTTTTTTTTTCAACCTGAATTTCTCACACTGCTCAAATGATCCAGTATGTCAGCAGAAATCAATTATAAAAATCACTGCCAAAGGTTTACTTCCATACTTTAACTGTAGTTTTATTTGCATTTTTACTTTCATGTGCTTACCATAGTGAAGGGTGTGATTATCTCCTCCACAATTGGCCTTTTCCTGTTTTTTTTTTAAATTTTCTATACAAATATACTAAATTAACACCTTGCTTGACTCCACCTCTCACCTAATTGTTCATACCCACAATTAGGTTAAACTGAGGACATTACCACCAGTATGGCAAAGCTATATAATTGCTAGACTGTCACACTTATGTGTCATTACAGGTTCAAAGGAAGAGGGAGAAAGTTTGCACTAAGAATTTGCAGATGATGGCTTTCTGTCCCTACTTGTAAATAGGAGTTTTTCCAAAGTGTGGGGGTCTGAAATTTTGGAGGAAAAACAGCTTTTGTACACAATTATGCAACAAAAACAAACAGATAAGGACTTTATGGTACAGAAAACCGAAAAACAACAAAAACATATTGTATGTTGACGTCAATGTTAAAAAAAGTGCTGTGAGTGCTCATTTGAACCTTCTTGTTGTCTCTTCCCTTCTTTCATCTTGTCTTATCGTTTCCTCTGCCTACTTCTTATCTCCTCATTTGTTTATTTTGTTGGTTTTCTTATTCCTTTCTTGCTTGCCGGCAATTTCCCATCTCTTGGGATTCATCTAACAACACATCCTCTTTTCCCATGTAAACTTCAGCTTGCTGATATAAAAGCACCTGCTTCGTGTTATTAGTTGACTGAATGTGCTTTATTGGGCTGTTATTAACATTAGTAAAATGTGTTTTGCTACGTAATTACAGTATTTATTTATATATTTGGCTAACTAACAAGATAACTAACAATTAATAATTGGCATCATGTTGTCATTTATTATAATGTGTTGATTATTTGTTGATTTTATGGATAATTTTGTTCCTTTGTATTCAGCATAATTTGTTTTGATTGTATATTTTATACATTTTTTGTTCATTTTTGTTCAATTTCTGGATTATTTCCCATCTTTTGCTCATTTTGTAGTTTATTTTCTTAATCTTGTGATTTCACTGATCAGCCATCGGGGGGGGGGGGGCACAACCCTGTCCTCTCTGACCACTGTTTGTTAACTTTTGAATTTACACTAACACATTACATAGAAGATAAAACAGGAACTACAAAGATTAGAGAGACATTGGTGTTCCTCTAAACTAGAAGAACTTTTTATGCATGGAAAGATTTATGTAGACAATGTAGAAAAAGCCTCAGTTTCGCCAAAACTACACACTACTCGTCCTTAATAGAAAAAAATAAGAACAATGCCTCATTCCTTTTCAGCACTGTTGCCAGATTAATAAAAAGCCATAGTTCTATTCAAACTAATGTCCCTTCAACTCTCTCCCTTAATGTCTTGTTAAAGTTTTTTACAAACAAAACAACTACTATATTTCATAGATACATTTAACACAGTAGCTCCAGATCCCCCTGCTCTTTTACACTTCCTCACAGACTAATTTATTATAACTAAATAAACCTTCTGTTAGCTTCAGAAAAGGCATTCATTTCAGCATTTGTACTTCTGGATCTTAGTGCCGCATTTGACAGCATCGATCATAACATTCTGTTAAACAGATTAGAACATTCTATTGGGATTAAAGGTACTGTGCTAAACTGGTTCAAATTATACTACACAGAAAGATTTCAATTTGGACATATTAATGACCAGTCATCCATGCAATTTGAAGTTAGTCATGACGTTCCACAGGGCTCAGTTTTAGGACCAGTACTTTTTATGCTATACATGCTGCCTCTAGGGCAGGGGTGTCCAATCATTGCCACAAAGAGCAGAGACACTGCACGTTTTCTTTCCAGCCACTCATTAAAGCAGGTGTTTTCACTGAAGAGCAACCAGTGGGAAGGGATTCGGTGAAACCACCTGCTGAAGAGACTGGTTGGAAAGAAAGTGTGCAGTGTTTCAGCCCTTTGTGGCAATGATTGGACACCCCTGCTGTAGGTGATAACATAAGGAAACATGGCATAAGATTTCATTGTTATGCTGATCATACACAGCCGTACCTATGCATTAACTGGATTAATTAAAAACAAATTCAACAAAACTCTGTGCTTGTCTCAAAGATATAAAGGCCTAGATAACACATCTCCTACTGAATGAAGATAAAACTTAAGTTATTGTAATAGGCCAAGGAATATAAGTACACTCTTAATCTAGACAACACTTCAGAGGAACCCAGTGCAGCTGTGAGGAACCTGGGAATAACTGTCGATCAGGACTTATCTTTCAGTTCTCATGTAAAACAAATGTCAAGAACAGCCTTCTTTTATCTCTGTAATGTAGCCAAATTTGTTATGTCTAAGATGGATTATGGTAATGTACTACTGGTAAAATGTCTAAATAACTCCATTTAAAAAAAACCTCCAGTTGATCCAAAATGCTGAGTTTATCAGGAGACAAAAAGAGAGATCATATTTCTCGAGGACTGAACAGGTTTCTCTTCATTGGCTACCTGTAAAGTTCAGAATGGAATTTAAAATCCCCCTTTTAATATTCAAAGCCCTAAACAATAAGGCTACCTGCGGTTCAAATATCTACTAGACAGGGAGGCAGGGCCTTCAGTTACCAAGCTCCTCCCCTGTGGAACCAACTCCCAGTCTGTGTCTGGGATGCAGACACACTCTGTACCGTTAAACCTAGACTTAAAACTCTCCTTTTTGACAAAGCACAGAGTTAGGGCTAGGTCAGGTGACCCTTAACCCCCGCCCCCGGGGGGGCGGCATAGTCCTAGGCTGCTGGGAAACTGATGCACCAACCCTCCTCTCTCTCTCTCTCTCTCTCTCTCTCTCTATATATATATATATATCTAGCTAGCTAGCAGACACACACACACATACACATACCCACATATATTTCTATCTATCTATCTCTTTCTTTCTCACTCTCTCTCCCTGTAGTTACTGTGTTTCCATCTCAAACTTATTGTGTTACTAACTTTGTGTTTTCCCTGCACACCTGAGCCTCGCGTTCTCTCTGTGGCTAACCGTCACACAGGTCTCTAGACATCTTTGATGTGTGGTTGCTGGTCGTGGACTGGTCCAGTGTGGATGTCATCCAGCGTCTGTGTTATTTGTTGTTCCAGCTCTCGTCTTGGCATTTGACTCTCCTCTGTCCACTAACCCCAACCAGTTGAGGCAGATGGCTGCCTGCCCAGAGCCATTGGTTCTGCTGGAGGTTTCTCTCTTCCGTTGAAGGAAGCTGTTCCTGCCATATTCCCCCCCCCCCACCCCGTCACCCTGGGCTCGCTGTCTGAGTTTCTGTTGGATTTGCTATCTGTATAGTCTTGAGTTTTCAGCCTTGAGATAATCTGGGATTTTGATTGCCGCTGTACAAATACAACTGACCTGAACTGAAAACAGGTTTTCCTAGAATGCATCAGAAGGCAAAATGATGGAAATAGCACAAGATTTATTAATAAAAGTGCTTTTGATGAAGTGTGTGATGTTTTTAGACTATAAAACATGGGGATCCACGGCTTTGGAGATAAGTCTTTAGTTTATTGACATTTATATACACTTCTCATTCTACGTGATGCATCTGATCCTCTTATATTCGACGGCTCAATCAGCCTTTTGAACTACAACACAGAATGGATTCATGGAGACGGTTGCATAATAAGTCCTGACCTGTCACCACATGAGGAAGGCTTATTCACACTGACCTGCAGTAAACTCACTCAGGTGTGGGGCTTTGTTGTCATTTTGTCTGGACCAGAGGTTTTGATTTTCAACTGCATTTGATCTACAGAGATTTATTAAACCTCACTGGTCAAATATTCAAAAGAGAATGGGTGACATTTGTGGTTTATTGGGAAAAAAGGCAAAAGCAACAGCTCAAAATGATGTAAAATTCCTTTCAACTGAATTTATAATCATTTATATTGAAGGAAGAAGTATTCAGAGTGTATTTAATGGCTTTTTACTTTAGCAGATATTTGCTTAAAAAACAAACTAGTACACAGAGACATGCATTAGATGGGCAGGTGCTCAACTTTAGAAAGGGGTGCATGGAACAAAATTTTATCTCATCATAAACCAACATCATTTTCACCAAAACTGTGACATAATGTGAACCTGAATCCACAAGATAACATAATTTTACAGCACACTGTCATGCTATTGTACCCCATCTAACAGCAGCAAAGTGCAGAGACTACAATGTCTCGCCATCATGTTCCATTTCAAAGAAACTGACGCTGTGGTTTAAGTTTGAATGGTTTTTGGTCACATGCAGACTTCTAGCAGATTTCTCCATTATGTAAGGAAATATTTTTCATTTAATTGCACTCCCTGAATGCGGAGGCAGCAGGAGAAGGGTTCCAAATGTCCGATATACTGTATGTCTGTGTGCACATATTCATCACACTGTGCTGTGGCCCATCTCTTCCAAACACGCTAGGGATGCACAGCTCGCTTGCATTTACATTACCTGAGTATGGCACGGATTGGCAGTGTGTTCATGTCCTAAACAGTCACAATAAACAGTCATTCTGTGGTGACCTGATGTGCAAATAAATACTAGTCACCTGAAGCCCCTCTAGTCACCTGCCTGGAAGTTCGTGGTCTCATCTAATGGGCCTTGTGTTAAGTAAAATCCTTCATTATGTTTAGGATATCAGCCCAATAGCCCTAATATCTTTTTCCAAACAAAAGGATGAAATGAATGACATCATGACAGACAGAAGTTGTTGTATGTAACGATATATATACAATGGTAAATAACGTCCTAATGTGTAATGTGCGGTTGTAGGTGATGTTAAAATCACCTTGTCATTTCGATGTAATGTAGGTGCTATTTCAATGTCTGTTTTTGTTTTTCTATTATCTCAAGTTTAAAAGTGAACAATATAAGTAAGATGGACAAAACTCAGCAAAACAATCAGCTGATAATATAAAAATATAACAAGCAAAAATGAACAACTGCGATGAACTGGCGACTCATCCAGGGTGTACCCTGCCTTCGCTCAAGTCAGCTG
>JAQQAE010005351.1:0-17722 GCA_029823295.1 Pseudamia nigra | reverse complement strand
AATAATTCTGTTGAACTACAATTCAAAAGCAATGTCTGATTTTCATTGGTTAATTTTCATAAAATTATTATTTATTACTTTTGTCAGATTAAAGTTATTTCTGTGACCATTGTGGGTTTTTCTGTCATTAACAGAGGGGTACCAACAATTTTATCCACATCTGTATATACCGGGCATCAACTCCACTCCTCTGCCAAATCGTAGACTTGATTACTGTCAGTCACGTTCCAGCATATGTAAGTCATGAATTATGCCATTACGTCCTGAAAGATTATTTCTATTTATCTGTAGATTCCACGACCCGACTCCTGGCCTGTTCCTTGGATCACCTGTGTTTCGTGTTTCTGCTCCTTGTTCCTCACCCACCTTCCCAGACTCTGCATGACCTGAGTTCCCATCACCAGCCTAAACTCACCTGTAACCCTTAACCTGTACCTAACTGCAATAAATCAACCTTGGACTGAACTCAGAACTGCATCTGACTCTTGTGTCTGCTTTTGGGTTCTGTTCCAATTTTCTTAACTACGTATTTATTCATTTTGATTCATTTTCTTGATGATTTGGGATAATTTTACTCATTGTCTTGGTTATCTTCATTTTTACTAAGTTTCTTGATTTATTTTTGTTGATTTGGACTCATTTTGTTATTTCCTAAAGCTACAAAGCTCACTTCAAACACATCTTCATGGATATTTCTTCCGGTACTGGACATGAAGATTTAGATCAAAACGTACTGTCAGCAAAAACATTCATGAAGGAAAGCGTAGACACAAACATGGTTTTACCCTTGTCAATGGGCAACAATAGTGTTAAGAAAAGGGGTCTAAAAACAGCCATGACACTGGACCTCGAGATCCAAACACTCTGATCAGCAAATGTGGGTGATCTTGAAGGAGTGTGCACAACCTTAAGGACAAACAATAAAATCTTAGAATAAACTCTAACATGGACTGGAAACCAGTGTAAAGACACTAAAATAGCTGTGATCTTGTCGAGCATTGGGATACAGGACTCGCTGCAAACGGGGATGTAGATGCTGACTCATAGCAGCGTAAAGAGTATTGCAGTAATCAAGCCTGAAGGAAGTAAAAGTGGAAATCACCCTCTGAAAATCAAAGAAGGGACGAAAGGTCTTGATTTTGAATAGAATTCTTCGCTGAATACGGTCATGGTCATGGCAGATCGTTTCTCGTTTGATCTATACCCTGGCGTGGAAGTCTGAGCCCAAACCAACCAAGACTGAGAACAGAGAACTTCTATTTCCAAATCTCATATTTTTCAGTGTTTTCAGCTCTTGCACTTTTAAAAGTCCCATGTCTCAACACTTAACACATACATTCACGTATGTGCCACTTATATTTGTCTAACAGTTTCTGTAAGGGTGTTGGCAACAAAGTGTGATTAGATTTTCTTTATAACTCTGCCTGCCAAACTCCAATTTCACTTGCTATAAGTCAGAACCACCCACTTTTCAGGAGGAAACACTGATTGGCTGAATTTGAGATCATTCCCAAGTCCTGGGATCATATGCTGCAAACACACAGTAATGGAGAATTTTCTGAAAACAGGCAATAGATATAGAACATATCAAATGAGGAAAAAATGTACAAAATTATCAAGAAAATGAGTAAAAGCAAAATCAAGAATATTTGTGAAAATAAAACATTTCAGAAAATGAGTAAAATTAACAAAATATTTAAGAAAATTAGTATAAACTCACAAAATAATTGATACAATTAGTAAAAATAAGCAAAACAATCATGAAAATGAGTAAAATAAGAAAATAATTATTTTCTTGGTCATTTTGTCAGTTTTTCACTGATTTTCATAAATAAGTAAAACCAACAAAATAATAAAGAATATAGATAAAAATTAACAAAAAAATTAAGACACAATAGACAACAACAGTAGATTTAAGAAAAATGAAAAAAAAATCAAGAAAGTGAAATAATTAAACCATGTCACCAAGAAAATGTGCAAAATGAACCAAATAGAGGAACTTGAGGAAAAACAAACAAAGCTGTCAGAAAAATTAATAAAATTGAACAAAAATAATCAAGGAACTGAAATTAATCCAACAATGACCAAAACTACTGTATCATAACTTGTGTAAAACAGGATTTTTAGAGCTAAAAAGCTGTATATCATCTAAAGTAAAGTGTTTTATTCGGGGGGATAAATTCCCCCTGTACAGTACCTCCTGAAATCTACAACTGTGATTTGTAACTGTGATGTTTTCAAATTCAGATTTAAAAAGTAGATGTATACTTGCCCATAGGGGTTTGACAAATGTATTCTAGCCTCACTATGACTGCAAGTTGATCATTTCACAGATTTTATTTTACATCACAGACTCAAATCGCAATAAAGATGCCTTTTCACAACATGGGACCTTTTCAGCAGTTTGAAATGTGCACCGCTCAAACCCCTCCTTTTATTTAACTTTATATGATCTCAATAAAAAGAGAGAGTGAAGACCCAAAAGTATGAATTTGGGGTCTGAAAAATGGTGCACCTTGTAATAGTTAATTATTGTTGCATATTAAAAAGTCATGTGTAATGTGAGTTTGTCTTGTGAATAATGGAAATAAGAGATACAGTAAATGTATTTAAATGTGTCAGAAAATTATGTGTATAAATAGTCTCAGATTAATGCTAATGGCTGAAATGGCTGTAAACTTTGTTGCCCACATTCGTTATAGTCATCTGTCTGTCCATCTGTGCTGTAACTCAAACACAAATGCAGCTAGATTCACTGAATGTGGCATACAGATCAACTTCTTGGACTTGTACCTGTGGTTGTGTTTTCGGAGACAAAAGTTCAAGTGTCATGGGTCATAAAAAAGTCTGTTTTGTCACGCAGTGACAGAGCTAGAACCACCAAATTTGAACATGTTACACATTTCCGTTGAAATGGTGCGTCCAAACTTTTGACTGGTATCTGTACTGTTTTCAACACTTCACTAGCACATGATAACCCCTAATTATATTAAATGAATGATTTGTACTTCGCTATATGGAATCACATGGGCTGCTGAAGGTGTCATTTCTTCTCTCAGTTGAACTTTCCTTTAACTATTTCATCATCACCATCATCATCATCATCATCATTGTCGCTCATGAGGCAGTTACATGTAAGTCTGATTATTCTGAAGAATGCAATTCCATAAAATGTGACCTAGTGCAGCTACACTTGCCTTTAGGGTTGAATCCATAATTGCACTGCTGTCCCCATGAGCAAAGATAAAACTTTCATAAATGTCAGTGAGAATTAAAAATTTTAATTATAAATGTATGTCACAGTCACTTCTAACAGTGCTGAGACGTGTTTGCTCTTTCAACTTTTGAATAAATCATTCAATCTACGGTTAAAGACCAGACTCTTAACTTCATTTTCTGAACATAAATGGACATTCAAGAGGGTTTATAGCCTCTCCTCGGTGAGAATCCTTGGATATTTCACCACCTAAAGTACAAAACAGAATTAAATGTGAAGACAGGAGATGAACCCTTTAGACCAGTGAGTACAGCTAGATCTGCAGTCATAGGTCTATGCTTAAAAATGAACATTTCCTTAACTTCAAAGGGTACAGTTGTAATTTAATCAAAAATGACAGTGACAGTCAAACAAGAACAAGAACTGTACCAGTCAAAAAGACAAAAATACATTACAGCTTTATTTATACTTGTTCATTTTAGGGCTTGTTTTATTCATTTTGATTTGTTCATTTGGTGAATTTCTGGTTCATATTTGATTTTTTTGTTATTGTTGTTGTTGAATATTTAATTACTTGTGTGCTTTGTGGATTATTTTGTTCTGTTTAGTTCAGCATATTCATTTAGTGCAACTGTTCAAGACATTAACTCAAAATGAACAAAATAAGGAAACATTTTATGTTTATCTTCTTAGAGTTGAATGGATGAAAATGTTATAAGTGGATTCATTTGCAGTAAAAATGTTGATCGTATGTTGGCATGTTTTGTTGCTGCATTTCTTCACTTTTGTTCATTTTGTTGCTAATTTTCATTTCCTTGTTTACCTTGTCCACTTTATTAATTATTTTGTATATTTTTTTTTGTTTCCTTCATTAATATGTGCAGCACAGACACACATTGCTACTTTAGAAAATCACTGAAGTACAGAAAATAACATGTTCACCGCTCAAAACTGCTTATTGCTGTATAAGGACTTCTATCTGGCAAACTGTGTGTAGAAAATGGACACTCTAGGGGTATTCTCAGGGTTAAACAGTTGCCAAGGGCTCAAGACCAAGCAGCAGAATGAGAACGGACTCCCTTTGCCAAAGCTGACACTAAACTCTTTAATGCGGGGTGAGTCTGTGTCATGGACTGTTCCCTGTGTGACATGCAGAGTCACAGGAAGCAAGGTCCTCTTGTCCTTGAGCCATGTTGCGTGTTTTTTTTTCCTCCATGTGTTCTAAAATGACACTGAGCATGTCTCGGCAGCAGTGTTACAAGGAGAACATTAGGCTGATGTGATTACAGAACTCATTACATCTGCACACACTCATTTCTAGT
Source organism: Pseudamia nigra (assembly GCA_029823295.1). Classification (NCBI taxonomy): domain Eukaryota; kingdom Metazoa; phylum Chordata; class Actinopteri; order Kurtiformes; family Apogonidae; genus Pseudamia; species Pseudamia nigra. The sequence continues at coordinate 13,183 of JAQQAE010005351.1, read as the reverse complement.
GTTACACTTTCATGGCGTCTATTTGCAAAAACTAAAGTGTCATGAAATTATGGTGGGATTTCCTCAAAGAGATTTTGTGGGTGATTGTCAGTGTAGGTTTTAAAGCAAATTCATTCTTTTCATGATTTAGAGCATGGGCATTTGTCCAAATCCATAAAAACAGGAGGGAAGTAGATGAGGACGACATACTGTATTATACTGTGCCACAACATTACTATTATATTTGTCACAGTTAAATATTTCACATCATCAAACAAATTTTATTAATAGACAAAAATCAACCCAAGTAAATGCAAAATGCAGCTTTTAAATTATGACTTCATTTATTGAGGGGAAAAAGATATCCAAACCTACAGTACCTGGCCAGAGATGAAAAAAGTATTCATGGCTTGTTAAATCGGAAATTAACCACATTTATTTTTTGGAAAGTCAAGCTCAGTTTTGTTAGCCACATCCAGACCTCATTACTGTCAGACCAACTGAATAAAAAAAAATCACTTAAATAGAACCTGTCTGATAAAGTGCAGCAAGCTGAAAGATACTAAAAAGCAACACATCATGCCACACTCTGCAGAAAGAATAGATGAGAACCAAAGTCACTTACATCTATCAGTGTGTAAAGGTTTACAAGCCATTTCTAACGTTTTGTGATTCCAGTGAATAATAGAGAAAACTATTATCCATAAATGGAGAAAACTTGGGACAGTGGTGAACCTTGCTATGAGTGGCTGGCTGACCAAAAATACTCTAAAACTGATGAGTCATCCAGGAGGTCACAAAAGAACCAGAACAACGTATAAAGAACTACAGACCTCACTTACCTCCGTTAAGGTCAGTGTTCATGATTCAATAAGAAGAAAGAGACAAAAATTACATCCATGGGAGAGTTCCAAGAAGCACTGCTGATGAAAAAGAACACAACGGCCCCACATTTGACAAAAAAAAAAAAAAAAAAACATCTCGATGATACCCAAGACTTTTGGAAAATATTCTGTGGACTGACAATACAAACGTTGAACTTTTTGGAAGGTGTGCGCATACTGTTACATCAGGTATAAAACTAGCAGAATATCATATCAACGGTCAAACATGGTGGTGGCATTTGATGGTCTGGTGCTGCTTTGTTGCTTCAGGACCTGGACGACCTGCTGTAATTGATAGAACCATGAATTCTGCTCTCTACCAGAAAATCCTGAATGAGAATGTCTCGACATCAGTTCATGAGCTCAAGCACACTTGGATTATGAACCATGATCCAAAACACACTAACCAGTCCATCTCTGAATGGATGAAAAAAAAGGTTTGGACTGACCTTGTCAAAGAATGGATTTAAATCTGATTGACATGCTGTGGTTTGACCTTCGAAGGACTCACAACCCCGCCAATGTGACTCAACTAATCAATTTCTGCAATAAAGAGTAGGCCAAAAGTTCAGTGTAGCCATGTGAAAGGCTACGTTCACACTGCAGTGCAAATCTGATATATATGTTTTTTGCCTGTATGTGGTCCAGGTCTGTCTTTCGTGGCAATGTGAATAGCACAAATCACATGGAATCTGTAAATTTGAAATCTGATTTGAGTCACTTCAATATGTGGTCTCAAATTGAAAATACAGGTGCAGCGTTTTCCAATGCGACCTGAGTCTGAACTGTCATATCGGAACTGATGCTGTTTCCACATCATTCTCAGACAACATTGTCATAATCCTGTGCTGACGAAGATCACTCATGTAAACATTTCAGACTGTTTTATGGATGTAGTCAGTGGAGGGACTGAGGCGTCAGATCTCATAAGTATTTGTTGTGATGCTTCTGTGAAAATTCACTGAGGTAAAGTTAGACGGATATTCCCACATTCAACACACCGCGATCAACAGCTCATAAACGGCAAATTAAGAGACAAATCATCTGATCACAGTAAAGTAAACAACAAACTACAACCAGAGTGGAAAAAACGATTTTGATGAATCTAAGTCTTTTCCTCCTAAACTAAGAGTTGTAGTATCACCATGAGCAGGTAAAAAGTACAGTATGTGTAGTGATTTTCATGTGCACACATTGCTTCATTGTGAAGTTATTGAATATTATTTGTGTCGTCTCTTCTTGCTGTTGTACTTTGTAGATGGTCCATGCACACTTTTCTTTCCGTCACTCTGATATATAGATCAACATAATTCATTTGAGAAGGACGTCTGATTTCAATAAAACGCTGTTTGTATTTTGCTGTCTATCTCACTATGATCAGACAGAGGTATGATTTGGTATTAACTCGTCATTTAGAGCTATTAATCACAGAAGGTTGAATCTATTTGTTCTGTTGCGTGATATATGACACATTATAAAGAGTAATGTGAACCGTCCGTCACCCAAAAACTGGAACTGGGCAGTAAATCTGAATTGGGCAGCTTGGCTTGCAGTCTGAATGTAAATAAAAACTCATGATCAGGTGGATTGCAGTTGTGCTGCCAAGAGTGAAACAACTGGATTGCTGGTCATGGTCCTGCATCTGTGTTGTTTGTCTCTACTCTGTTCTTTGGTCACTCCTCTGTCCACTAACCCCATCCAGTAGAGGCAGATGGCCGCCTACCCAGAGCTCTGGTTCTGCTAGAGTTTTTTCTTCCATCATCCCTCCCCATTGTCACTGGAGGCTTGCTCTGGGAGGTTCTGTTGGGTTGTCCTCTGTATAGTCCTTGAGTGTTCAGCCTTGAATTGTGAAATGCCTAGAGATAATCTTGGATTATGATTGGTGCTATACAAATACAACTGAATTGAATTGATTCAAAATACTATCTCACATGGAGCCATGTAGGTCTGGATAGTGTTTTCCCTCAATAAGTGTTTTTATCATTTAAAACTGCATTTTGGATTTGCTGTAGTTATCTTTCTGTTGTATCAAAATCTAAGTGTGTACAAAAATATGAAATCAGGATGGGTACAAATAAACATGCAAGTAGACATGTAAGGAAAGAAACAGACAAATGTAAACATGTTTATTTTGGCTCTAAAGTTGTAAATTTTAACAGGGGACTCTATGGCTCCTTTTACACCTAATGAACCGTGGTTTGAGAACCGGTGCCATTCAGGTTCCTTGAACCTTGGTGCCGTCTAGTGAACTGGCCTGCATTTACACCAGTTTTGAGATGAATTGTTCTAATCACCGCTGCGTCATGAGCAGGGGTGGTCCTATGCGTTTAGTGCGTACAGTATGTAAACAGTACTCCCTTGTGTGGCTGTAAACATTACCATGATGGCAGATCACGTGAGTTATCCAAAAACATGCTTGGATGTTATACTAACAACAAGAAGGTGAAGAATAACACTGTGTGACAGATGACTGGTACATTGACTGCATTGCAGCAGGTTGCATGGATTCCTCCATGCTGTTCTGTTTACAAATCGTTGCCCCCACTCATGTTGTCATGGTTCGCATTTGGGAACCTACTATTCTCTACATTCCAGGTTCCGAACAAATTTTTGTTGGTGTAAACACTCTGTGCTGGTTCCCTGTCGGTATAAAAGGGGCCTATGAGGACTGACTTGCTTTTGGATTGAGCCCCAGTAGACACTGACAGTACTGAGATGTTGACACTTCCGCATGACACTTCAGGGCTCAGCCACGGTAGTTACATCTGGGGTTGAATAGATTTCTCAAATGACTGGGCACTTGTGAAATTACATTGGGTGTGTGCAGTATATTAAGTTTGCAAAGAAAAGCAATTATCATAAATCTGATTCAGGAGAATAATGAGTTAAGTTGATCCGGGAACGTGTTCCCTACTGCAATTAATGATTTTTGTGGATGAAACTATATTTCAGACCTCTGTAAAAGAGGAAAAAATTCACTGCACTTGGAAAGAAAACTTTTCTTTCCAAGTGCATCCAGTAGTGCTGCCTCTGGGAAAGTGCAGCAGAAGACGTGTGGAGAATAGTGCAGTAAGTGGGGGTTTGCTGATTCAAACCTTCTGAGTGGCTGCAAGTGGAAGAGGTTAATCAGACCCTCTGCCTCTTCCTTCAGCAACTTCACAGACGGTCTCTTGAAACACTTTATCTGAGTCAGTGTCACTCACAGCACTGGCCACTGCAGAGAACACAGCAGCACAAACAGGAGGTCAGTGTTTCCCAAACTAAGGAACAGGGTCCAAAATGGGCCATGGGGCCTTGTTTATTGTGTCACCAGTTTTTCACTCATTTTTGGCCATTTTGTGGCTCTTTATGGTTCAGTTTCCTTTTTCTTTTTTGATTTTGTTTAGTAATTTGTCCATTTTGTTCACTATGCATGTAGTTTTATTCATTGTCTTGAATAAATTACAGTAATAAATTGAATAAATTATTTCTCTTTGTTTAGATTTGTTCATTTTTTTCCATCTTTGTTGATTTTTTTATTGGTCTGTTCAATATACATTAATTTTTGTTTTTATGGATTATCTTGTTAATATTTACAATTTTTTGTCTATTTTGTTTGTTTTCTGGATTATTTTGTTCAACTTCATTAGTTTTTCTTTATGTTATTTGTTTTTATTCATTGCCTGGATTGTTTAGGTCATTTTTTAAATTGATTTTTCTTCATATTTTTTATGTTAATTTTAGGTTCTTTTTTGTTTACTTTAGGGATTATTTTTGCCACTTTTATCCACTTTCTTGATTATTTTGCCATTTTTTTCCCTTCATTTTTCTGTGCATTGTCACGCATTTTATTCATCAGTTTGTCAATGTTTTCATTTCTGTTAGCTTTGTTTATTAGTCTGTTCATTGTATAAATGATTTTGTTCCTTTATTTCATTTTCTTTTGCTTTATAGATTAACATGTTTTAGTTCTGTTAATGTTGCCAGTCCCCTCATTTTTTTGCTCACATTATTATATTTTTGTGCTTATTTTCGCAGATTTTATTTAAGGTTGAACTTTTAAAACATAAAACATTTAAAATTCAGTCCTAAGGAAACATTTCCTCTTTTGATCTTGGGTGAAAAAGTTTGGGAAACTCTGCGTTATGAGAGTAGATTTTACCATTGAGTGCCTTGTTTCGCTCTGGTCTGAATATTTAATGCCTTTCAATTAGTTGCCAGTAGTTTGAAAATAATATTTTTTTTGGAAAATGCTGCATCATTGTTCGAGCTGAATATCTCCTTCGCAAACACAACACACTTGTCCCATTTCACTGTTGTTGCAATTCTTGCTTTTCAATGGCCAACCTTTTAATTAAATTTATGCCGTCATTGCAGATAGTAGATGTTCAATGTCAAATGTGTGGCTCAAAGCAAGGACAAGCAGTCACTTGTGTGCCCAGGTAACCTACCACCAGAAAGACAGAAGAAGAGGAAATGGAATTCCCTTTGCATAAAAGACATGGTGATATCAAATCTGATCAGACTTATCTCTTTATTGGAGTCTGCCTGGCTTTGTTCCAAATCACCGCCAGCTGGGCTTTGTCATTTTGAGGACCATTTGGAAAAACAAAACCTTCAGTCCTGCAGCAAAAGCAATGGCAATGAATCTTTGAAGTCGACAATGGGCCTTCAGTTAATTAAAATGCAATTTGTCAAGCAAGCCCAAAGATATGGAGGAAATCAGATTAAGATCAGATCTTCCATCATTTTAATGGGTTGTAATCTGCAATAGATCTGTAGGAGCGATGTTTAATCTGTGTTTTTATACTTCATCACAGCCCGCCTTTTCACATCTCTTTAAAATACAGGCTTTGTCTTGTGCTATATTAAGCACACAGGACTTACAGAATATAGCAAAGTACTAGTGTGTATACTGAATATTCTTCTGTTTACACTTAGGAGGATGTGTATGTGTCTATATGTATGTCTGCATGTATCCATATACTGTATATGGTGTGCATATATAGTGTTACCCATTAAGCTGGAATAATTTTTTTAAACCTCCTCTCATGAAATAATTACGTCAATGTAATTTATTCTTGGCAAAGTATATATCTGCTCAAAATGTTATTGATCAATCTCTTTCAACGGTAATTACTGATGTTTATAAATATGAATAAAAAGTGGAATGTGTTTGAAAACAAATTATTCCAACTTTATGGGCAACAGTGTACATACACTCAAATGATTTAATAACACAGGCCTAATTTGACAAGAGCTTTTCTCAGTTAAAAAAGACAAGTTGTATAAATGCATTTATATTTGCCTTTATGATAATTCCCAACATGTGGGATTCTGTTGCATTTGACTGATTACTGTGAGTAGTCCTGTGTCTCAAAGCACACCTTTGGGGGAGAACTCACAATGCCTTTCTGCAACCAATTCCAAATGACTACTCCTCTGTCAAACACACCTAACCCTATAAAAAGGCACAACAGCTTTGGAGAAAATGCCATCTGTGAGGATGCCATGACTGGGGCAACCTGACCAGGACTGTGCCATTAGGGAATGTTGGAGGCAGGATGGACCACCAGACAAGTTGCCAGAGCAGAAAATGTCCATCACTCCACAATAATGCATTTAAATCAGTGTTATTTGTTCAGACAAACACCAGCAGACCAATCATGACCTGGTCAACCATGTGTAACAAACAAAGGCCATACAGTATATACGTACACCTCTTACACCTCCGAAACAGGTTCCGACCTGCCATCATTACAGCAGAGACTACTGACACACAACAGACCAGTACATGCAAGGACATAAGCACCATACTATATAGTGCTTATGTTTCTTGACATTTTTGTTCCTTTTTTCATTTGCATTGTAACTGATTTAGTTAGACTATTCATTCAAAGGTAATGAGGAACAATATACAATATGTAGAAATTCTATACAGGTGTCATGGATGGAAAGAAAGCAGGCTGCATTGTGTCACAGGACTTACCATATGGATGGAAAAATGATGGCACACTGGTTAAAAACAGTGATCAGTCATGGGAGTTGACTGTAGATAAGATGATGCATAATTTTAAATGAAGATAAAAAAAATCTGCACATTTGTCTTTGTGTCGTTGCTCATGTTTTTCTTTTAAGAAATGTAGGGTAGGTGTTGGAAGAAAACAGTGCCCATAGAAGTTCATATTACCATCTCATCTCCCTCAGTATTAGTAAAATGTACATTTGTGCCACCTACTGAAAGACTTCTGTTGCATTTTCATGGTGGGTTTCATTTTTTTCATTTCATTTACTATTCTTTTCAATTGGGGCTAATTTTTTCTTCTTTATGCTGGGGCTAACTCTGTTATGCCTGTTATGACTTAATTTAATCCATAAAACTAAAACACATGTCAGTGTTGTGGTATAAATGTAGATATGTCAATTTATAATGAATTTTGGACCAATTTTAGAGAATTTGTTTCTTATTTTGTTCATTTATGTTAATTTTGTTGCTCATTTTGCCCTGTTTTGTAATATTTCTTATTGTTATCCATCCTTTTGTCCATTAGTCAGTTTAACTTTGATCATCTGTGTTTACCACAATTCAGCAATTCAACACATCACACAAAAGACAGTGCTGAATGATTAAAAATTCCATCAGGACTCAGAGAATCCTGACTATAAATGTCCCCAGTGGTCCAATTACAAAACATAGAAGTGTGCCTGTTACTGTGACATATCTTAAACTTCATTAATGTTGAAAACTCTGTCAACTACTGGACGTGTCTTCATCTGGATCTGCTGCTATGTGCACAGTTAGATTAGATCTTAAAGAGGTGGGTGCAGTTAAAGAGTAACATGCACAGTCATGTTGTAATGTGTCGGTTCATTTACAGTAAAAATGTATATTTGCACCTCTTGATGATAAGCTTTTTTGCTCATTTTGTTCATTTTGTTTCTTAATGCATTAAAAATTCATCAGTAGAAAATTCACAGAAAATAGTGGACACTCAAGAATTCCAGGAGGATCTAGAGATGCCAATTTTGGGTGAAGGGAAGTGCGCACAAGCTGGAGCTCTCCAAGGTGCTGAAAGGCTGAACAACCTAGATGCTGCTTTCTGTATCACTAATAGGAAAGCTGAAGTTTGATTTTAAACTTATGAAGGCAAAAACAACAACAATAATAATAAAAATAAATAAACAAGGTAGTTGGTGGAAGAAAAAGGTGCCCATACATGACCACAGATATGGATGCCATTGGGGAAGGGGACATTTGTTTCCCTTAGTAGTAATAAATTCACTGGTTCCCCCACCTAAGCCAGTTCAATTGCATGTTCAATATTGCTTTCATTTTTGTTAATGTCCTCAATTATTTTTGTTCATTTTTGTTCATGTACTAAACTATTTTGTTCATTGTTGTGGATTATTTTGTTCTTTAATGCTCCCTTTTGCTCATTTTGTGGATTATTTTGTTAACTTTTACTAGATTTAAGGTTCTTTGTTCATTTTTAATACTTTTGCTGATTTATAATCGTGTTATGTGTAACATAAACCAAAGTGAAGGATGGATTTACTTCAATAAGGATGCTTTATGTCACTTTTTTGGTAGATTTTTATTCACTTTTGGATACATTTCCTTGATTTAGAGCTCAGTTTGTTCATTTGGTTCATTTTTGTGATGATTTTGTTGTTTGTTTAGTTATTTTGAGGACCGTGTTAATTTTTTATGCCTCGAACATTTGTACAGTTTTGTTCATGGTGCATCTTGTTTTAAACATTATTGTCATCTAATGCATAAGCTGCATTAGATGTTCACGACATATGAAAATGATCAAAATAATAATTATAAAAAGTGGTCTTCATTCTTATACATCTTACCTTTTACATTTAAAGACCAAAGCAACTGATAATGTTTTTGCTATATGAATTCATGTACGGTATATAATGGATATTATGTCAATGTACAATATGTCCAGAGGCTTGATTTTGTTGCTCATTTCGACATTTTCTTCACTTCGCTAAGTTCTGTTTTTCTACTTTGCACATTGTTGGTAATTTTGCTGCTCATTTGGATCATTTTACTTCATTTTATTCATTCATCTTGTTTGGTTACTTCTGTTTCTTATTGTGTTCATATTCGTTCACCTCACCGCAATTCAGGATTTCCAGAGACCATAGAAAATAGTGCTCTGCTTCAAAATTCCAGCAGGATACAGAAGGCTCGATTAAAAATGTCCCTAATGTAAAAAAACGACCTTGACTTTAACTCTGACATATGTCAAACCCTCTGTAGATGAAGACTATGTGAACTACTGGACCTGTCTTCATCTAGATCTGCTGCTACTCTACACGGTCAGATGTGAAGTAAATAGGAGCGCGCCGGCTGGAGCTCTCCAAGGTGCTGAAAAAGGTGACCGCTGCTTTCTTATTTATTTGTCACTCTTCTAAATAATCACACACCTACTGTTACAGGTGGAAATACACGTAAAGAAAAGCGACTCACCTTCCACCTCATCTTCAGGCAGGTTAACAGGGGTCCGGTAGGAGAGGACATCTGGAATAGTGCAAAGTCCCTTGTACATGAACCTGGTGGTCACAGCACGCACTGGCATTTCTGCGAGGGGAAACCAACAACTGTGTCGCGATCTTCATATAGCCCAGCTCTCCGGAGTTTTTGAGACAGACCCTTATACTGTCCTTGGTGTGTTTTACCCAAATCTTAAGGACAAAAAGGGGAAAACCCCTCCTTTTTCGCAAAGAAGTCCAACCAGCGTCGCACTTTTGATATTTTGGGGCGTAAATCACCTTAAACTGATATAACCAAAAATGCAGCTTTGGTTTCAATGCGTCGCCTGCAGCTTCCTATTGTATAGAATATAACAAAAATGAATCATGTGCCGTTTCATCAGTGTAACATCTGAAAGTTTTACTTCGCAGCCTGATGCGCCTTCAGTCAGTCTGGAATGATATGGCCATAAATAATCATTAAGGTATTGATTAGCTCATGTCACAGTCTTGATGCTGTCAATGAGATTATCGGGCGCATGTGCTATTTCAGTAGAGCTGCTGCTTTTCATTTGGAGATACAATAAGAAAATGAATGGACGATCTCTAAATCGAGCTCTTCGGTATTGATTGACACTGACTCCTACAACGCGTCTTGTTCTTTCAAAGAGTCTATTCCCGACATAGTCTGCCGCACTTTTCTTCCCCGCTTCGGCATCTCCCTAAAAACAACAAAACAATCGATGAGGAGAAACAAAAAAGGCAGCGCAGGTCGAGCGGATCCTATCCAGTTAACGAGGTGCAAACAGAATCTCGTAAATTTTTTTTCCTGGAGAGCAGCTTCAAGGGAATCCTGGGTGACCCCCCCTCTTCTCATCTGATCCAGACACGCGGGCTGAGGTTGATTCTCTCTCTCTCTCTCTCGCTCGCTCTCTCAGGCAGCTGTCTGCTTCGGTCTCATATAGGCTCTGAGAAGCGCCTCGCACCCAAAAACACGCCTCCTCCACACTGTCTCCGACATGTGTCAAAGCTGCACAGTCTAGAGACCCTCTCTCATTCTAATGCCATTATGTGTGTGTGTGTAAACGGTCCAAAGTATTTGCGAACGTGTTTAAAATACCACGAGGCTGACAATAGAGCAACAAGTGCATTTTCTCAAGTCATCATACCAAGCGTTTTCTTTTAAAGGTCCCATATCTTAACGCTAAAAATTAAATCTGTACGGGTTGTACAGATTTGAGAAATCTTCTCATTCAGTGTTTTTCTCTTTTTATTTTCAACATTATACATTAATACTGAAGATATTAAAACTCTATGAGATTATGCTGTAAACCAACAGACTACCCAGATCATGTTTTATACAGTATTTTAGACTGTCCAAAGTAGCCACATTTAGCTTTGATGACATCCTCTCATCCTCAGATTCACCAGGTAGTCATCTGGAGTGGTTTTCAGTTCACAAGAATTAAATTACATTAAGAATGAATGTCTTCTTAATGTGCTTTAACCATCAGTTGTCTTGTACAGAGGAAAGGTGGATGCAGTGTCAATAACCCTATTAGTGCAACTACAACTACTCTACAAATCCATATAATGGTAAGAAGAACCCAGTTACAACAGGAAAGTCCATAATTACTTTAAGAAAAGTCAATCTGAAAAATCTCTAGAACCGTCTTAGGAGAAGAAGACCAAGAGCTGCCTCTGCTGTAAAGGATATGTTTATTAGAATTACTAGCCTGTTGACAGTCCTCATGACATCCAGTATCATTATAGTGTTTGTTTTGGCAGCAGCATACTGTATTGGGACACAATCAAGATTTTTCAGATTGACTAATCATCTTTTAAAGTAATGATGGACTATATCTATGCATCAATGGGAACAGTACTGTGTCTTCTAACCACTACAGATTGTAAAGAACCAACAAAACCTTCACACAGATGCTCTGATCCAGCCATCAGCATCACAGTTTGGAAGTTGTTCAGTTCTTTCGTGCCACATCAATAAAGGACCAACTATTCACTTGCTGCCTAATGATGTATCCCACCTGCTGACAAGTACCCCAGGGATGAGATAATCAGCATTATATGCTAAGTATGCTACTTTCATTTAGAACCAATGAATTATTTGATTTGCAAACAGAAACTGATTCATGTAAGGAAAGCAAAAATGACTATGGTCAATATTGCTAACCCACAGAAGAACTGGCATTCAGCCATACAGTAGCACAAACCACCACTCTGTCACTGAATAATGTTCCAAGTGTGTGAACTAAAGTTAACATTTGTCCAATATTTACTTCAGAAGGAATTTGTGGCCTCACATGTAAAAGCATTATATCAAAAACAAAAGAAATGAGTTTAGATCTGAGAAGAAGGATTGTTGATGCTCACAAAGCAGGAGAATGGACCTACAAAGTGATCAAAGTGTTTCCAAGTGTCCAGAATTGGAGTGAGTATGGGGAACATTTGGAAAAAAATCAAACTGTTATACTTTTTTTCTAACTTTGGTGACCTTCGTTTGATTGTAAAAATCAGAGTAATCATGCTGACAGAAAAACCAGAAAATAACAAAAATGTACATTAAGGTCGAGGTTCTTGACATGTTACACCTTTGCTAAAAGTTTTAGTGACCTGCCTGTACATCATGTCCACCCTTGCTGGGTGGCAATGATAACCTTTAAACCTATATGAGAGGAAAAAAATTATTTAGCTGGCATTTGTATGTGCATGTTTGCAGTCAACAGCTAAAGAAAATGATCTATTTTTCTGCACTGAAAAAAAAGATACAGTTTGTCATCTCAAAGGTGGATGCAGCTGAATGACATCAGTGACTTTTTTCGCAGGTCAGTCTTTTGCCATTTCATGGTGTGAACTAAATGGGAAGTGAAGGAGCTACTGCAAAATTTAATTAGCCTGAGGATATGGCACTTAAAGTGAATTTACGGTGTTAGCGGTGTAAGCGGCACATAATGACTCAGGAGTTCAGTCAAATGCACATTATAACAAAGTAACAGCTTGGATATTTGCAGTTATGAAGTACTGTGCAGACCAAAAGTTTTTAGATTTGAAACAAGAACCCGATATTCCTTCAGATACATTCTGTACTGTTACACCACAACCTGTTCAAGCAGTTCTTGCAGCTACTAGCAGTTCCCTCCAGTTTTCTAAAGCCACAATAACTTTGACCTTTGACCCTTAGCCATTAAAGTCGATTCATCCTTGAGTCCTAGTGCTACAGGACATTTCTGAGTTATTATCCCTCTACCCAAATGAAGTTGAAATGGGCCTGTGTGCACGGGGGTGTTATAGCCGAGAGCTCCGTTCACATGTATGTGTGTCCATTCAATTGGCTCTGTGTCTCAAAGTCCCTGGACCCAAACTAACCAAACTATCCATATGGGTAGTCAGGATAAGGGGAAGGGATATTCTGGCAACCACCACGTAATCTGCATACACTCTTGATCAAAATTTTAAGACTAGTTGAAAAATTGCAAGACTGTACATTTTGCACTGTCGGATCTTAAGAAGGTTCTAAGTAGTGCTTCAAAATGCAACAAGAAGAAATGGGAGTGAGACAAGAAAAAAATTTAAGCAAGCAATTTATTGCAAACAACCATTAAACAAATAAACTTTTGATCAGCTGATGAACAGCCTAAGACCACATCTCAAAAAGCAGAAACAAAAACAAATAAAAGAAAACCTAAAATATAAATCAAATTTTCAAAACAGGACTCAGTAATGAGTAGCTGCGCCATTCCTGTTAATCACCTCAAAAATTCATTCCAGCATGCTTGATGCTAGTGTTTCCAGGAGGCTAGTGGGAATGTTGCTCCAAGTGGTGAAGATGGCTTCAC
>JAQQAE010005350.1:0-17723 GCA_029823295.1 Pseudamia nigra | reverse complement strand
CTTTTTGTTATTGTGGAAAGCCTTGAATAAATGTTTAATTTATAATATTTTTTATTTTTAATAAAGTTTGACTTATCCAAGTTTTGTGTTGCGTAATGCGCCTTATAATCCAGTGCGCCTTATTTATGGAAAAAAAACAAAAATTGATCATTTTTTGAGGGTGCACCTTATTATCCGGTTCGCCTTATAGAGCAAAAAATACGGTACCTCAATTAGTGGTACTACAACTGCTGTACAAGTTGATATTATGGCATGAAGCACTCAGTTAAGTAAAGAAAATAGACAGGCCATTAATACTTTAAGGAATGATGGACTTTGAATGTGTGCCCAAATGCAGTGAAAAACCATCAAACACTATGTGTGGAGTTAAAAATCGTCAGTTTCTCAGGCTGGTAATTGTAATAGACGTATTCTTTGCAGCAGAGGTAACTCTTGGTCTTCCTTTCTTGGGATGGTCCTCATGAGAGCTGGTTTGATCATAGTGTTGGCATCAACCTTACAGAAGTATTTCATAGAAACAAAAGTGGCACAGTAATACATTAAAACACTAAGTATTAGTCATGACACTGACATGGTTCACCCATTCATTCATTCTTTTGTTTGCCCATTTCAAATCATTACGAATTTTCTTAGTAAGAGACATCAATATTAGCTGCTCTAATAACTCTTTTACACTCTGACCTTTTTGATGCCTGCTGAGCCCCTCGGCAGTGTTGAGCGTGCAGCGTATTTCCAGATCTCCATCTGTATCCTCTTTGCCGCCTCACTCGTTCACCTCCTCTCTTTGTGGATGTGTCTTTCTATCGTCCTTACCACCCTCAACCCCTCCTCCCACTAACAGATGACTATCACATATGCAGACACTTCAAACATGCTCCTTTTCAAAGTGATCCTTGTAAAGAAGCTCCAGAGAAACTGTAAATAAGTCATCAAATCAGCTGTGTTATCCATTTACCTTCGATCTCCTGGCCTGGGAAGTGTGCTGGCATTTTCTTCACCCAAACATTTTCATCTCAGTTTATTCTTTTTCTTGATGTCGGCCTCAGTGCTCTCATTTCTGTCACATTTAACTTTTATGCTGTGTACATTGTGTTCAGCAGTGATGAGTAGAGTAAACAGAAGCAGCCCAAGCCCAGCTGACTTAGGGCGAAGGCAGGGTACACAAATTCAAATGCAAATCTCATAAATCCATATTTTATTCCCAGTAGAACATAAACAACATATCAGATGTTGAAAGTGAGATATTTTATCATTTCCAGGAAAAAAATGATAAAATAATAAATGCAGGTGATTTAAAATATAAATATATAACCTACAGTATTTTGTGAAAGGCAGCTCTAGCAAAGCTCAAATGTGGGTTTCCTGTGAAATTGTTTGTCTTTTACTGTAATTTCGAGTAAAGCGACATGTCTCCGGTAACTCTTAGATGAGCCGCTGTGTGATCCGAAGTGGAAGTTACACGTACATCACATTTATCAGTCACTGAGAGGTGTTGCTCCAAAGCCTTCTCTCCCATCCTGTCCACACTAAAACAAGTCATTTCCATGGTAACGCTGACAGGTCTGTATGTGACAACCTCCTCAATGAGAGAACATCCCACAAACAAATGTATCATCATTATCATCTTCGTCATCATCATGTGGCAGGGTGGATAATCACATCACACAGCTGCCTCTGGAGGAAAAAGTGAGCACTGTCTAATCAAAATGTTAATGATCTGAGCTGGATTTAAACTGCACAGGCTGTGGACACTTTTTACACAGGCGTGAGTATGTCACAAATTAAATGTGGGGAGCGTTTTAACAGAGTGCTATAAAAAAGATACATAATCCAATTTAGCATGGAAGCAACATAACCTACCCACACAAGCCTCCAGTGACGCACAACTTGGGTGCTAAAGTCGACGTGGGATTGTTGCAGATGGGGTGTTTTTGTTCATGGGTGTGTGTGTGCTGCAAGAAAACACCTTTTTCTGAAATTATCCCCTGATTATTAGCCCCTATAATTGAAGGGAGTGTATAGTAGAGAGCTCATGTGTGCTATTTCCAAAGTCTCTTGACCCAAACTTATGAAACTTGCCACATGGGTAGTCACGCTAGGGGGGAAGGGTTACTATGGCAACTACCACCTAATTTGGATTTTAATTACCGTAGGTAAATGCAAAAAGCCTGTTTTGATCTGTAGTAACAAAACTACTGTAGCTAGATTAGACTGAAATTATTGCACTTTGACCTACTGTACATATATTTGGAGCTACGTAGTCAGGTTGAAAATGACATATACTAAATAATTGCGTGATGGACTATGCTGATTCCAAAAATGCTGCGACCTTCAAGGGAAATGATCAAGGTCACAATCAATTTCAAGGTTGTTTGTGGGTCCATACAAACATTCGGCTCTGTATCTCCAAAGTCCCTGATCCCTAAATTGACACATGTGTAGTCAGGGTAGACGGAAGGGTTACTGTGGCAACCACCACATAATTTGCATGACAATGAGGTCACAGCAACAACAACTGCCAAACCTATTTTCACATTAAGTACCAAGACTACTAGATGAGGCATAAAATTTTAATGTGATCACATCATCATCCGTACATGACCTTAACCTTGACTTTGACCTTGAAGATCAATAGTCCCCTGATTTATTAACAATACTGAATGTTAACATGTTGTGCCCTTCAAGGAAAAAGGTCAAGGTCAATCTCAAGGTCATACATGTAAATGCCTGATAACATTCACATTAAAAACAGGATTGCATTATTTGCTAAATATTATAGTGGACACCTCTTTTCGCATGTACTTGCTAGATCAATCTAATTTTCATTTGACCACTTCTTGGCATCTTCTTCATTGGTATAGTTTTATGTATCGCATGTCACATGGTCCGAAAGGGTCTAGTTTTTTTTTAATCTTTGAAAATAATAGTGCAGTGATGCCCCAGCTAACAAATTGAATCTGTTCCAGCATCACGTACTTTGGGCAAATCATTCATTAGCCGGAGGGAGTTTTTCCATAGGAATACATGTAAAACCAATTCATCTGTTCTGGACCCACAAGAACTCCCATATAAAGTATGTATTACACACCTGTACGTGCACAGTTATTGATTTATAAAGACACTTACCGGAGGAGGATGAGACAGAGACAGCCATTTTTCCTAGGTCCCATGATGAAAACCACAAAATGAAGCAGTATTTTAGGTGAAAAAAGTCAAATATACAGCGTGGAGTTCACGTTGACATTTAACTCGGCTTCTGTGTTACGAAAAAATTCGCAACCCAAATTATGAAAGTCGTAACCTGAATCTTTTCCATAATACGAAATTCGTAACCTGACACAATTTGATCAATGGTTTTGTTCGTTACCTGAAATATTTCGTTAGTAGAAGCTTTCATTACACGGGGCACCGCTGTATTGCAGTGTCATCAAAACCTTTCCTGTAATTAATGTTTTCCAAAACTAGGTAGGGGATTTGTTGTTTTATGGCTTCTTGTTAATGTTTAGAAAAACCTTTTGTTTTGCTTATGGGACCCAAAGTTAAAATTTCTTGCAAGAACCATGCATTAAAATTTAATGTTTTAAAAAATAGAAAAACAAAGTGACAACAGATCAATAAACCTACCATACAGACTTAGTAACCTAAAATGTGTCACAAGGCCTTTTTGAATTATTATTATTTTGATTAATTTTCAATTATGCTGTTCATTTTAGGTATTTGTTTTTTTGCTTAGTCCATTTTATTTACTGTTTTGTTTATTTCATTTAGTTCATTTGATTGGTTATTTTGTTCATTGTCCTAAAAATTTTCTTCATTTTGTTCACTTTAATGATTGTAATTTTTTCCCTTTTCTTAATTATTTTATTTATACTGATGAAATTGTATGTATATTTTATTAATAAATAATTTTGTGCATTTTGTTGATTACTTTATTTTTTATGTTACTTTCAGTTATTTTGTTAATCATTTGATTATTTTGTTCAAAATTTTGTGGACTTTCTTTTCATTTTATTGATAATTTTGTTTGTAGTTTGTTTATTTAATCATTCTTTTATTATTAGTTCTGTTTTGCACATTATTTTTGTTGACTTTTTTTCTATTTTATTTTATTTTTTCATTGTCTTGGTAGTTTCTGGACTATGATGTTTGCAGATGACACGGACACTACTGTGGACTGTACTGAGAGGAAAAAGCAGGTGGAGGAAAGGCAGATTTATCTTTACTGATCGTAAACTGAACTGTGCACTAAACCTTTTGAAAAGCAAATTTAAGCACATGTTTCACATTAAAAGAAAGAAAACTAAATGAATACTCTTGAATACCCAACGAATGAATGAACACCCACATTCCATGCATCACAGAGAGCGTCTCAGTGTGGTATTGAGATATTGTTTCTGCCATCAGAGCGGGGACTGTGGAAAAGGAAACAGCAGTTGTCTTAATAAAACATGAGTAAACAGAAGAGCAGTGGCATATAGTCTGCTCAGGTAGCACTGCAGCTTTATATCACACACAGCTGAGGATCAGAGAGAAGCAGGGATGTTAATCTCAGTAAAACACACCTGAGTGTAGGCACACGCCACCACATAACAGCCCAACCAGGCCTCATTTTTCTTATCTCTCCTCCCCCCTCGACACTTTGAGTAACCGCCTGTACCTGTATGTCTGCTTGTCATTTCTCCACACGTTCACTGCCTCCACTAGACTGTGTACATAGTAACAAGTTTACGTACAACCCAGCTAAATGCATCCTAACTCACTGTATGGTTGCCCTGTTAGTTCGGTTTGACCTATTGTTTTTTTTTTGATACAGTGTGATTTCAAAATAATAGTTGAGTTGATATTTATATTCATCACCAGGAACTTGATGATCAGCAGTACACGCGATATGGACAAAAGTCTCGGAACACCACGTTGAATCCAGAGGCACTCTGATATCCTTTGCAAACCTAGGAATCTTTATCACATCTGTGCTGTTCTGACTTTTTGGACATAAACACTAAACTGGTGAACAAAAATGAGAAATTATAATATAATAAATAATTAAAATGTAATAAATGAAATGGCCAAAAATAAAGAAAATAATAAGTACAGTAAGATAGATAAAACAATCAAGAAAATGACTAAAAATAAACAATATTACAAATGAAATGGGCAAAAATACAGAATAAATAAGATGAATGAAATGAACAATAATGAACAACATAAAATATGAAAGGGCAAAAATATAGAAACTAATGAATAAGTGAATTAAATAATCAAGTGACTGAAAAGGCACAATAATTAAAATTAACAAAATATAATATAAATTAAACAATCAAGAAAATGAACAAAATACGGCAAATGAATTTAAAAAAAGTTGTGAGACCATAAATTAGCTCAGTTACAATGAGGCACCTTTAAAACTCTCCTGATTGTGTTCTGACTGGTCTGTATTCCTCTTTCTTTGTTAATTTTTTCCTCTTATTTTTACATTTTGTTGAATACATTGTAAATTATTCATTTTTTGGTTCATTTTTTCTATCATACTGCTCATCTTGATCAGTGATGAATTGCTTCTGATTGAACCAGGATCAGAACCAGGAACAGCTAAGATGTGGTCAGGATTGTGATGGTGTCACAATACTTTATTGAATATGGATGAAGGACACTGAACTGAAAAAGCATCACATTGAGAGGTCAGTTTGCCTCAGCTTATAATAATAATAATAATGGACTGGATTTATACAGCGCTTTTCAAGCCTGCTTCTCAAATCTGTTATTCATTTGCTTGTGGTGAGCTACATCTGTAGCCACAGCTGCCCTGGAGTCGACTGACAGAAATGTGGCAGCCGATTTGTGCCAACAGCCTCTCTGACCACCACCAAGCATTGATTCAGGCGGGGTGCTTGGGGGGGGGCATCGCTCTGTTTTTTCCCCTCAATTTTTTAAAATTTTTGCATTATCTTATCCTTTTGTTAATTTTCTTGACTATTTTATTCATTAGGTTGATGTCATTGCTCCTGTTTATTCATTTTATTTACTATATTGTTCATTTATTTAGTGCTTATGACCCAAACTGTAAAAAAGCCTGTGGGAAAGGGTTAGATATAAATTTGTAGCAGTGTCTACAATCTTACAGGTGCAGCAGTCTGATACTTTGTCTAATAGTGGATATGGTAGAAGGACATCATCCAAACCTGATGGGAAAAAATCATCAAGTGGTTGTTTTGCTGTTGATTTGAACATGGTTTGAAATGAAACAAGGAGAATCAAATATTGTGAAAATTCATCTGAAAACCTCAGCCAGGAAATTTGGACCAAAGCACATATTTGAGCAGGACAATGATTGTAATTCTGCCTCCAAGATGGGAACAACAAAATTAATGTTTGAAGTGGACATCACAAAGCCCTGACCTTAATCCAATAGAAAGTGTGGGCACTGGACTGAAAATGCAGATTGGTGGATTTTTCAGAACTTGCTGAAGGCCACTATTTAAAGGCAATACCACCAAATACTGTGCAAAGTTTAGACACTATGATAATACAATATAATCACATTAAAATCCTTCCACTGGAGTGAAGTAGCAGAAGAAATACATTCCACTTCCTGATTCCTTTTGTTGTATATTTGTAATACCTACATAGACCAAACAAATTTTAATATTAGACAAAGATTTCTGTCAATAAAGGTTAAAAAGTTATCTAAAGCCATTTGATTGGCCAGTGGAATTTAGGCCTGTGATTTAGGCCTGCTACATTCATTATCCTGGGTTTGTTTGTGTTAGTTTTGTTACATTTCCATCAACGCATCAGTTAAAAAACACATAGGCATTTAGTTTCATTAGTTTTTATTGAGATATAACTTTAACATTTGCTAATTTCTTTGTTTATACTTATCTTTGTTTGTTCCTTTGTTCAGATGCCATGTGGCACCTTTATTTGAGAGGCCACTGCCCTGCATTTCCTGATTTTTATAGTGTGTGTGATGTCATGCATGACATCACCAGGGAGACGCCATCTGCAGGGGTTTTTGCTTATTCAGCTAGATTATTTCTTTTTCTGTTTATTTAGATATGAAAATGTTTAGATATTATGTTGTGATTAATAAAGTATTTAGTTGTGTAAATTACTTTAATATCATTTTGAAGCAGTTCTGACATTCTCTGTTCTAGTTACCATGACAGAGCTCACCTGCTGCAGTGACACATGTGCCTTTAGTTGGGGTTGATTTTAAGTTATCAGTTATGTGATAAGTTCAAAGTTTTTGTTTGTTTTGTATCTGTATCATGGCCAAGACTGGAAATAAATTTCACCTGTTGGAGCTGAAGATGCCATCTGAGGCTGCGTTTCTACCATCCTCCTAGTCTGTTTGAGCTACTCTATCTCATGAGGCCCACTTTTTTTTTTTTTTTTGCTTTTTTTGCAGAATTCTCTTAATTCAGCCATATTTGAATGTTTTTGAGCATGAACAGCCTGTTTAAGATCCAAGCCACAACATCTAAATTTAAGCTCCGACTTGACCAGGCCAGTCCAAAACTTCTGGGGTTTTTTTAACATGGACTTGCTGCTGTGTTTTGGGATTCGATTGCGACCTCCTGAATGAGTTGTCTATGAACTCTTGAAGTAATTTTGGTAGAACAGCCACTCCTGGGAAGAGCCAGCACTGTTTCAAGCTGTGTTTTTCTCTCTTTGTGGTTTGCTGGAGTCCCTAATCAATAGAAATGGCTTTGTAACTCTTTCCAGACTGATAGATGTCAATGACTTTGTTTCTGATCTGTTCTTGAATATCTGTAGATTACATCATGGCTTTTTTTTTTTTTAACCCAACAGCATTTTGTTCCATTTAAATGATTTGTTGATCCAACAGGTCTGACATTAATCAGACCTGGTGAAATTAATTTTTCCAAAAAATGTGGTTAATGACTTTTTCACATGAAGCAACGTAGCTTTGTCTATCTTTATTCCTTTAATATGTGAAATCATCATTTAAATCTGCATTTTATATTTAGTCGGGTTATCTTTGGTTAATAGAGTCAGTGATTATGACTGGCGCTACACAAATAGAATAGAATAGAATTGAATTAATATAAATGATCTGAAACATCTAAGTGTGACGAAATAAGAATTTAAGGAAGGGGCACATACTTTTTCACAGCACTGTATGTCAAAATGAAGCATTCAGAATAGTAAAAAATGCGGCAGAATGCACTCATCTTCACAAATTCATGTTAACTTGTGATCATTATATGTCTATATCCACTTCAGTTAAAAGGCTGCGTTGCCTTTGGAAACGTTGTCCATCACCCGTTAACAAAGACCCTCCTCAATTACTCTCCACTTGCTGATATAGCCTCAGAGACACACCCCCCCTCCTTTCCAGCCACCTTTATTTTTTAGAACTGCAGGGATTTGTGTTGCCATGGATTCTGTCGCCATGGCTACAAACAACTACGCAGATGTACAGGAAGTGAAGAAGGATGAAGGAGAAGAGAGAAGCCACGTGATCAGGGGTCTTGCAGGAATTGTAACCTCCGCATGTCAAACACACAGATGTGAAAAGTGTCAAGGTCCAGGGTGACCATGGCACATTGTCCATCATCATTTCAGTGACATGTGAAGGACGGGACAAACAGACATGAAAGCAAATTCCTGGTTTTACAGCTGATGGTTTGTGTCTGATGTGTCTCAACGGAGCATTTTCTAGCTTCACCTCGAACAACACAAAAAGCCCAGTTTTCTAAAGGCATCCCAGTGGAAAAGGTGTTTTCAGCAAAAGAGCTTTGGACTACTCCCTTTTTCACAAAAAAAATCCCACTATGAAGGTGTAAAAAAATGTGATTTAGTGTCTAGCCTTGAGGTATGCAGGTTTATTTTTTACAGGGAAGATAAGAGCACAATTTATTTTTCAATGTTTATGGACAACTAATGATCACACAAATGTGGTTTGAGGCATTTTCTTGATTTGTGACAAACTGCCAACTGTATTCCAGTGGTTTATTTGACTCTTTATAGTGCAAATCACTGCAAAAAAGGAAGGCATAGATAAAAGGTCTTAGTAACTCCTCACATTCTCCCACATCTTGCATACCTGGAGGTTATTTACGGACATAAATATCAACATGGATGTGTCTTCCAGTCTCTGAAAGTGGTTCTTCTGTGGCATCATAGTAGTGAGGCGGAACTTCACTGAACATTTATCGTGAGACATAAGGGATACCTTCCAGAATAGGGTGCAAGAATGCATTCAATACAAAACCTGTTAAAATACTTTGTGAATCATAAATTAAATTACATTAGAAGGAATAGCGTAGCTCTAATGTGGCATTCATGTCTCTAAAGGGTCAGCCGCCTATTGAAAGGAGAGGGTTTTCATATTCTTGTCTACAGCGCCACCATGTGGATTTTCAGTCACACTGGACATATTGTTATTTAGGCTTTATATTTAACCTATTATTTCCTAAATAACTCATGTCTACTGAAAATTTGTGAATGGATTTAGATGAAATTTCCAGGACAGATCAAAAATGGCATGAAGACCAATCGATTTGATTCTCGGAGTGATCTGGATCACTGTCTGGATTCCAAAGGATTCTTCACCATTGTGAGACAGTGCTAAATTCAACATTTGTCCTTCTAACACCACAAATAACAACCAGAATGTTTTGCCAGTATATAGCACACACGTTAAAACCTCAATGGATTCTATCAAACCAAAAAGTTTGATCCAGATATGGGCAATATTCTGGATATAGTGGTCCAAAAAACTTACACTTACAGGGCTTGACACAAATGTCTACTGTGAGGTAACAAATAAAGCTACAGACATGAAACTAACAAATTGTGATGAAAAGTCTGCTGATTTAGGAAGGTGACATTTACAGAGCTACATCCAGAAGAAAACCACCATTATGGAAATATAATATTATTTTGGTGAATAACTATTGAACTAATAATGTACATTACATGTAGATTTTCATGGACAACAAATCCAACAATGAGGATCAAGTAAATGTAAAAATATTACTTTTGGGTGCAATAACATTATGGGCATAGGCTCAAATACTAATGGTTTTCACTATTAAGAGAAACTGAGCTTGATTACCTTTTGATTACTTTACCAACAAATGTTTTGATTTGAGCAATAAAACCAACCTGTATTGCCTTAAAATGCACTAAAAGAAAACATTCATACACCCTGAAAAGCAATAAACTGAATGTTACAGCTAGTGGCAGGTAAATGGAAACAGTACTCAAGTAAAAGTATCGTGACTCAAGTAAAAAGTAGTAGCATTCATAAAATAAGTACTTGAGTAAAAAGGATGTCATAAAAAATGACTCAAAAAGTGACTAACTTCAATTTATTACATCCTGATGTATTTCACTGACATTTTAAAAAAATCCTATAGGTTAAAACAATTTAAAGGTCACAATGGCATCAATAAAGTGACAGGTCCGGAATCAGGAAAATATAAAAATACAGGCAGTTAAATAATGTTCACTACCAAACATCCAGAAAAAAAAACTTGATGTGTTAAAGATCTGCATACTGGAACATTAATTGCTTATTTTATTGATTAATTTGATTATTTTTGCTCATTTGTTTCTTATTTTGTTGATGTTTGGTTCAATTTAGCCCAAAAGACTTGTTTATTTTGGCTAATTTGCCTGATTATGTACATTTTTGCTCACTTTATTGACTCATTTTGTTAATTTTCATCTTTATTTTGTTAATTTTTAATAATTTTGTTGCTTTGCTGATTTCCACTGTTTGTAGTTGTTATAGTAGCAGTGCATAATATGAGTGCTGTTCCGTCACATTTCAAGAACAGTCTGTGCAGAAGTCAGTATAAAAATGACACCGACTCGTTGAGGCGAGTGGCCAAATGTGAATGAGTGCAAGTACAGTCAAAAACATAACCAAGAGTAAAAATATTCTCCGAAGTATATACATGAAAACTACTCAATGTACTTCTGATATTAGCTTGCACTCTACAAGGTTTTTACTGGAAGAGACATATTTGGTTCTGATCCCTTTTTAATCAGCAGCATTTTAAGTAGTGACTGATTTAACATATTTTTCCTGTTATTACAACAGAATTCCAGTTACATTTAGTTGGATTTTACTAGTTATTCCCCAGCAGCGCCACTGTCCATACCACCTCCTGATTATGGATTTTATTGGGAATCTACCAGAGTTCACTTAGTGCAGACTAAAGTTGCAGCCTCTCCACTTTGATGTGTTATGTGGCAGTTTCCTTGGAGCTCAGTGTGAAGCGGCTCTAACAGCTGAGAAAAACTGGCAGCAGAAAATTCCTTTTGGCTGAACTCTGCCTATATTATGAGCACTTACCTGCTGACACATTGTGCAGTTATTATGGGCAAAAGTGCATTAAAACTCTGAAAGAATATCAGTGACCCAAGTGAAGGAAAAGGACCATGCAAGTGCACAGTGTAACTTAGGTTAATCCCAATGAATTTCTTTAAACATTCTTATTTTTTGGCTCATGTCATATCTCAAGCTTATTTCATAACATAAAAATTGTGTGTAGATTATTGGGTTCATTGTGTGTGGCCACCAGCCATCGTCTATTTCTGTGGTTGCAGTTATGTGTGACTGTCTTTAGGAATGAGCCAGACTATATTACACCCTGGTCCCTCCCTCAGAAGCTGCACTAAAGTAACAGCTGATGTCAGTGCTGCTTAAAGACATACACACACACTCTCAGACACACATACAGCCTTTGCTACACCCACACTACAACCTGACTACTAGTACACATCAGCGTCAAGGGCACAGCAGAATCTAAGCCAGGGGGAGGAGGGCTCCTACACCCTCCACTCCCCCGACACATCCCCACTGTCTTGGCACAGTCACCAAGGAGGCTCCACACCACGCTACCAAGTCTACAACTCCAGGCTTAAATCCCACATTACAGCAATCAGAGCAGGGGAGGGCAGTTATTTGCACCCACCCCCATGTGCTTGGCTGGATCATGGAGTTGCACTGTCTTCCTGCTGAGACCCCCACTACAGCCAGCTCTTGCTCCACGGACCCCCTGTACGACAACTGCCTGCCCTATGCCCAGCGAGGGAGGGACAGGGAAAAGAAAATGGAGACTAGGGTTCAGTGTCCTGCTGTAACCAGATTCTCAGGCCCCTACAGCCCTCTGCCCGGGCTGGCCCCAGCTGTGGCAGAGGCTCCTTCACTGGCCAGTGGGGGAAGAGGGGCTGGCATGTGGCCAGATCACAGCTACTGCAGCTGGAGAGGTCTGGGAAGACAGGGCTGGGAAACAGAACTAGGCATAAACAGGACAAGAGGAGAGAGAGGAGGAGAAGAGGGAATAGGGTGGAGAGAAGAGGACAGAGCTCATGTGAACCAGAGCCCGGCTCTTTCACACAGTACGGAGCACAGGAGTGCTTTGTCTCTATACGATAACCTCCCAGAAGCTGTCACTCCTGACAATCTCCAGGAGGTCTTTTCCATTGAAACAAGCTTCCAGCAGCACTTGAGGGAACAGATGTACCAAGCATGGGTCCCTGAGCAGAGCCAGAGACTGATGGAGAATGAGAAAAAGAGTGTGGAGAGAAGCCCATGGTCGTCCTGCGAAATGATTTTGTCTGGCTGTGCTTCTATTAACCCAGACCAGAATCCAGACCAAGAACATAAGCCTGAGCAGGAGCCAGAGCTGGACTCAGGATCTTGTGAATTTAGGCAGGGGGGTCCAATGCAGCACCTCCATCAA
The DNA here is from genome assembly GCA_029823295.1 of Pseudamia nigra. Classification (NCBI taxonomy): domain Eukaryota; kingdom Metazoa; phylum Chordata; class Actinopteri; order Kurtiformes; family Apogonidae; genus Pseudamia; species Pseudamia nigra. The sequence continues at coordinate 4,998 of JAQQAE010005350.1, read as the reverse complement.
CCAGTATCACCTCTTCAACTACAAGCAGCCTCCTCTCAGCTATGCCACAGTGGGTGCCAGACTATGTGGCCTCCAGATGAAGTCCAGCTTTCAGAGCAGACACCCTGGACTGCCAGGGTGCCCCCTCCTGTACCTCTGGCTGACCCCTCAGCCAGTGCACTCCGTAGCCTCCTCACCAGCCTCCAGCAGCAGATAGTCCGACAGAGGGAGGAGTATGAGGAGCGCATAATCAGGTAGTGCTCATTTTGTGTTCTGCTTTTCCATATCGAACTTCACAGTGCACATAATCACTCTAAAGAGATTAGACACAGCATATAGAAGATAAATGTCCTCAAATTTATGCACTTATGCTCTTGGATTCAATGTTACATATTCAGTTCTCTGACTTGACAGTGAGAATTTAACTCCTGGTAAAGTTCCAGTGAGCTATTTTCCCATGACCAGAAAGTGATCAGCTGTGCAGCTCTGGCTACTGAGTTGACCCCTCAAGCTCACCCCATGTCCTGTTTAGTTCATGTGCAACTGCAACTGGATAATTTTTCCATGTCACAAACATCTCACAGCTGTGAAGGAAACATTAAGCGCATTAATACACTGTAAGTTGGTTGTAGAGTTTTCACTTGATATTTTATATTTATGGGTCACATTTTAAATATCAGCTATGTATTTAGATGTAGGATTCATTCACGTTCATGTACATTAGTGTCCTTTCATCAGTAATATTGTCAAGAACAATCTATAAGCAGGAGAATCAAAGACGCATTTTTTGTGATTTAGCTGTTGCCTGGTTTTAGTAGAAAAAAGCACAGGCTGTGCTGTTGACCTATAGAAACGGCTCATGACACTAGAGAGAGCTAATTTAAGGGGCCATGCTGCTGACCTAGACACAACACATAGCTCATTTATTACTGATATAGATAGTGCAAGTCTCAGTGTGAAGTCGCACACTGACGCTGGTTGGCAAGGACAAGAGGAAAATTTCAATTAATTTAGCTTGGAGTGTAAGAAATTAAGAGTACAAAACAAAAACACACTGTAGATCCCGTGTACAACCAAACAATGAAGATACCATCAGCTTTTTACACACTTCCCCTGATTGGCCACGTAGCCTGATTCAACACTTATTCACTTAGGACATTTACTGTTCTTATTTTTTCCTCTCCTTTTCTTGGCAACAGCTTGGAGCAAAGAAACGAAGAGCTGCAGGTTGAAGTTATTCGTCTGAAAACAAACCTCACACAGCAACGTCACTGGTACCAAATTGTCCAGGCTAGGATTGTGGCGTCTGAAAAGGCCCGGGCCACAGCAGAACAGCGCAATGCAACTCTGCAGAGGGAGATGGAACAGTTCTTTGACACATTTGGAGAGCTCAACAATGAGGCCAAGAAGACTGAATACATTGTCAAGAGCTTCTGAGACAGGGTGTGTGAATTTTGTGATGACATGATCAGTGTGTGTGTAAAGCGTAGAGCTGATGCAGAAATATTTCAGTGTACAGTTAGTTATCTCTTCTTGAACGATATAGGAAACATGCAAACCATGAAGGACAGAAAATGAATCACTGATGTCCACTTTATTACTTGCGTAAGGGTAAAATATGTTTGCCAAGTGATAATATTATGGTCATTGCAATCACACAGGACATCTCTGAAAATAAAAGAACCAAACTAACAAAAACTGAGGTGTTCTGTACAGTGTACACAATGAGTCTTGTTTTAAACATGGTAAACACACAGGCTGTTCTGAGCAATGTAATGCTCATTACTTACCCAGTTATTTTTTAAAAGTGAACTGACCACTTCATGGGTCCTTTAAGGCATGACTGACACAATAAGGTCATTTTTTTAATGAAATCCTAGTGTACAAGTGCTCAAGTCCACCACTCTGTGCAATCAGTTCTGCAAAAAGCAGCAAAACCGTTCATAACATCTGAAGATTCTTCTGTACTGCACGATGCAGAGTATTATTCAGGACTCCAAAGTCCGTTCTCATTTTAAACCGCAATATGTCTGTTTTTGTTGCTGGGACAACTCTGAATATTTTGCATCTGGGAGATTGCTGTCTTTCAAAAGAGATCATGGAGTGCTGCACAGTACTTTTTGATCACATTTACGCACATGTAAGCTTACAAGGCAAAAAAAAAAAATTACATCTTTCAAACAAGTTTCAGAATCAAGAACATCAACATACTGTTAAGTAAAGGAACTGACCTGAACAGATTTCTATTTATTTGAATAACTACGGTATCTTTTGGGCATTGTCAATGCCGTCATGCAAGTTCAACACCATTATTTGTGTTTTACTGCCTTATGTATTGTGTGTTCTACATGATGTATGATTCATGATTGATTTTGTCACTGTTCCAGTACTAATGGAATGGTTTAGAAAAGGAGCAGCCCATGCACTGGTTTTTCAATGAAATGTTTCGACAAGAAGGATAAGAATTTCCATGGGCCCCACTGTGATAGTGTGCAACATTTTGCAAGAACACAAAAATAAATATTACACAAATCTTTTTGCATCTCCGAAATGTACAAGATTATGATGTTCTTTTGATATACACATTGATAGTCAGTACCTTATGTCAAAGAGGGGTGATTGCAATATATAATCCTATAGGTACAGGAAATTTCTTAATGAAACACACTATTTATAAAGAAAGGATCTACATCCACTATGTGTGTCAGACTATGACATCTTTACATACAGTACAATATTATCATGAAATAAAACCATAACACTGCAACCACAGCTTCCCCTCTTTCTCAGGAGTAAAAGCTCAAAAATCCACATCACCCAAGCCAATTAAATATTTAGACAACACTGTGCAGAAGCACCACTGGGAGGATCTGCAGTACTTCTAGCTAGCTAGAGTATTGATCAAACTTTGGATTAGTGTTTAATCACCAGATGAACATCAAATGGTTGGTGCAACTGACTAAGAGTAAGCTTTGTTCATTTTGGCATAACATGCATGAGAACAGCTGGCACCTATGGTCGATGTTCAGTGTGGGTCTGCTCAAACTTGATAACCTCAGTTCATATTCACTAAAAAAATAAAACTATTACAATACAGGCATAAAGAACAAACAATTGCCCCCTACTCCTGCTCACTGGAAAATCAACAAGGATGCATACATTTTATGACCTTTATCAATTTTACCAATATCAATAAAGTTGAGAATGATAATCCATTGACCCAAACACACACCGTACTGTTGCTTTGGGACCTCTTGGTAGCAGTCCAACATAAAGTTTGAACATCAAGAGGATGAAGAGGATCAACAAGATCCACCAGATAACACATGGAAAGAAAATAGAAAAATAGACCTATTTATTGAGGATAAACAGAAGAAGGAAAATGCTGAGGGCAGAAAATCAGAAGAAGGGCATGAAGATGGGGGGATGGGGGGTGTCTGGAGCAGAGACAGATGTGGTTGTGAGCTTTGTTCACTGACTCTCGTCCAGCGGTCCAGTCAGTGTGTCGATGCTGCTGCTGTCCGTGTCCGAGGCCAATGTGTGCTCCGTGGACATAGACGATATGTCATTGGCAGAAGAGGACTGTGAGGCTGAACCTGACACCACGTCTGATGGATGACAAACAACAATAACACATGCACAGTTCATGTCAAAGCACAGATGAGTTACTATATAGTCAAAATATTGTGCAAGTGCATATTTGCACTTTCAGGGGGACAAACGTGGCTGAAGTGGCATATTAAAAGGAGACATTTTGTGCCTGTTTTTAATAAATTAAACATGCGGTGTGGAGGATTTACAGGCATCTAGTGGTGAAGTTTCAGCTTGCAAGAAATCCAGACCCTACAACCCTCCAGACTAACTTTTGGACATAGGAGCACATGCAATCCCAGCTTGAAAAAGTCACGCAAAGTATCATGATACTTATCTGAATAATTACAAGCCCAAACAAAGATACCTGACAAAACAAACTTCCACTAGTACCTACTCAGCTGTACTCAACTGTGCTCGATTTGGGGGCTTTTCCATTAGGTGATAGTATCTGGTACCAGGTACTTTTTTAGTACGTACTTTGGTTACAAGTGAGCGGAGTCGAGCAGGAAATGTGAAGGTACCAGACTGCAGGCCACTAATTGGGACCTCACGTCGTCTTGAGAACGGTAATAGCAGGAAATAACCGGTGAAGTCAAGAAGAAAGAAACAATAAAGATTTGGCTAAAAGTTTAAATGTTTTCACATGAACAGCCAGGCACAGGCAGTGGCTTGCTGGGCAATCAGGAGAGGCAGGAGGTTTCCCAGTGGGCAGAAAAATTATCAATATATACAGTGAACATAAAAAGTCTACACACCCCTGTTCAAATGCCAGGTTGTTGTGCTGTAAAAAATTGACACCAAGATAAATAATTTCACAACTTTTTCCATCTTTAATGTGACCTATAACCTGTACAACGCAGTTGAAAAACAAGCTGAAACCTTTCAGGGAGGTGAAGTAAAAACAAATAACTGAGATAATGAGGTTGCACAAGTGTGCACACCCTCTTATAACTGGGAAGGTGGCTGTGTTAAGATTTAACCAGTTATATTCAAACTCATGTTGAGCTGGAGTCCACAAACCTTTGATTAACCACAAATAAAATTCAGCTGTTGTTGCAGGCTTTTCCTGACATTTTTGTAGTCACATCTTCCAGCACAAGCCATGGTCCGCAGAGACCTTCCACAGCATCAAAGGGATCTCATTGTTCAAAGATATCAGTCAGATGAAGGGTACAAAAGAATTTCCAAGGAATTAAAGATACCATGGAACATAGTGAAGACCGTCATCATCAAGTGGAGAAAATATGGCACAAGAGTGACATTACCAAGAACAGGACGTCCATCCAAAATTGATGATAAGATGAGAAAAAACTGGTCAGGGAGGCTGCCAAGGGGCCGACAACAACATTGAAGGAGCTGTAGAAATTTCTGGCAAGTACCGTCTGTGTAGTACATGTGACAACAATCTCCCGTCTTCTTCATATG
>JAQQAE010005349.1:0-17723 GCA_029823295.1 Pseudamia nigra | reverse complement strand
TGGAATAAAGTTCTTGTGTGTGAACCGCCGGTTTCCTCGCCGTTTTTACTCCACATGGCCGCCCAGCGCCACAATATAGTTAGGGCTGGTTCTTTAAACTGGTTTTAATTGCTGTTTTATTTATTTATTTATTTTCGAAAATATTACCTGTTTTTAAGCAAAACACTGTGTCACTTAATATTATTTTATCAAATTATTAGCACAGAAATATGCCGCCTGACCTGTTTTCTACGTCCATCAATGCTTAGTTGTGTGAACGTATGACGAATTATCAAAAACATACAAGTGAAACTAGTGATGATTATTATTTTATTACTTTTTAATAGAGAGACAACAACTGGTGGCAAAAAATATTGTATGTCCTTGCGTACTTGGCCCATAAAGCTGCTCAAAGTAGCAGTTGTCAAGCAAGACAATCGCGCAGCTTCACAAATTAATACTTTTCTATTGTAGGCAACAACAGGAAGTGAGAGCACGTTCGCATAAGGCTGACTTTACTACTGGCTCTGCCGTAGACTTCTGACCTCTGCTGGACAGAATATTGAACTGCACCCACGATTGATAAAAGTTGAATTGTTTTTCTGAAGCTGTTTTCCATGGTTTTCTACGGTATTTTAGATGCCTTTGCAACTTTTCACCCTTTAGGAAGTGGGCAGATAATTGACAAATGTCCGCCAGGATGGTTTATTTTCTCATTTCAGTGTTTTTCTCACCAGGTCATTGTAGTTTTCAAGTTATTTTTAAGATGTTTTTTGAACATTGAATCGCCACCTTATCGTGGTTAGAGGGGCATGCGTGCCTGAGTGATCGTAGGAGCTATGTTATCGGGGGCAGTTTGCCCTCTAGCATTTGCCCTACCTCCCAAGGCAAATTGGTCCTATGTGAACAGATCCCAGGAAAAATATTTTTGAAGCCACTCCTTCAGTTTAGGAGTTACTGCCCTGAGTGCTCCAATTACCACGGGCACCACTGATGCCTTCACCCTTCAGGCCTTCTCCTTCTCTTCTCTGAGCCCCTGGTATTTCTCTAGTTTCTCATGTTCAATATTACAAAACAGCCTAAAACATCTTGGAAAAAAGGTCAAATACCACTTTAAAATCCAGATAGGAAAAAAAATATCATTTAAAAATCCCAGCCTAAAAAATCAGCTTCAAACACCAACGTGAAAATTCTGCTATTTGATGTTGTTTTACTATGCACCGGCAGGGGGGGGCTTCACCGTTCTGTTGCTAGTACCTCCGAGTCGGCAGGGGGCGCTGTGATACACATTCTTATTTATCGTGAGAAAAAGATGGCAGATTCTGAGGAGGTGAAATCGGGTTCGTGCACTTTTCTCTTCAAAAAATCCACCAAGAAATTCTCTGGGCGAAAGAGAAGAGCAAACGACAGCGACAAAGGTAAGATATGAACATGTGACTCTGTCTCTGTGTTATTTATGTGTCTCTTTTTACCAGGACACGATGTGGTTTTGTCCCGAAATGGTCAACATCGACTGTCCTGTGTGTGCGCGTGCGCCTTCAAGTTGCTCTTGAACGTTTAAATGACATCATCAGTTACATTTAAGCAAAATAAACGGTTGGATTTAGAAATAGAGAAACATAATCCGTAAACTGTGGACAGGTGTGTGTCTTTCTGTCTTTCTCCATAACGCTAATCGCTTCTCATTGTGGTGCGTTCAAAACACCTCGGAAATTAGGTAATTCTTAGAGTTAATGTTAAAACATTTTGGAGGCTGTCTCTGGGTTGATTTTTGTCCTTTTTTGGCTTATTTTTGTGCATTCATGCATTGTGAACGCCATTGTGTGATCATTTCATTCTTATGCATGTTATCCCACATGTAACTCATGAAATAAAAATATGTATGTACTGTGTATGGTTTCATTTAGCGTAAAAATGTACAAATAGTATTTAGGATTATTTGAATTTATCCCACTTTGTTGCTTATTTTTCCCATGTTATGATTATGTATGTCATTTCCTAATTTTTCTGCATTTTGTAACTTATTTTGGTCATTTTCATGTTTATATTGTTCATTTTTAAAATAATTTCATTAATTGCGTGCTCCCATAGTAAACATATGCAGACAAGACACAAATTAATGCATGAACAATTCAGTGGACACAGAAATCATTTCTAAAAATGATTTCATTTTATTCATTATTATTTTCATGTTAAAAGGGTTTACTAATAAAAATACTGCTAATTACATACTTAGAATAACAGATGGAACATTTGAATCACCTAGAAGACAACATTTCTACATAGTTCCACTGTAAAGAAGGTGTATTGTTCACTCTAGAGACTAGTTTAATAATAATAATAATAATATATAATAATAATTGATTTCTTCAACTTTGATCCAGGACCAAATGGCAGCCTTTGAAGGGTAAACTTTTTTAATTGCATGTATTAACCTGTTTCCCCCTAGCACGCCCAGATCCAGGGACACATGAAATAAAATGCATTATAGGGCAGTCATTAATGTTAATATAGTCATGTGACACATTGTTTTGACCAGATGAAACTCAGCTTTTGGCTTGCGTTTCATTTTACTTGTGAAGTTGTTCTTGATTTATTCTGAGTATTGTTTTCCCAAACTCCCTCGGGATGACAATGTTAGTTATCAATGGATATGAACATTTTAAGCATGGCATTTTTGCAGTACTGCCCAGCCCTAGTTCTTACTATTAAGTGATTATTAGGTATCTCTTTATGCTAAGATGATCTCAGTACTGGACAAATGCATCCATATGTTCAAAATAACTCCAAGCCACTAAAGTGTCTGTTTTCAACTTTTTCAGATGGAAACAGTGACGAGGACCAGAGCACTGTGGTCAGAAGAGAGAAGAAGGATCCCCGAATCAACCCCATGATTCAGAGGGTAAAATTGACAAAAATAAAACAGCATATTTTAACATTCAGTTTAAGCTGAATAGTTGGTAAAATCATCCTGTCTTGTGTCTGTCTAGTCAAAGAAGGTGGAGCGAGACGCTGTATCTTCAAATGAAAGTGAGGAAGATACAGAAAGTAAAAAAGTCACTGTTGCCTACAAATCAACACGGTCAGCAGTGAGTTGAAACATTTTTTTTTTCTGCCATATTTTGTTGGGGTGGGTGAATGTATGAATCATAATCCGTTACACGGTCTGATCGTTGTATGTTTTCGTACTCCTATCCAGAAACCTGAAGGACCAGAGGACATGGGTGCGACAGCTACTTATGAGCTGGACACTGAGCGAGACAAGGATGCTCAGGCCATTTTTGAGAGAAGCCAGAAAATCCAAGAGGTGAGTGATCATGAGATTCACTGTGACACACTACAAGTACCTTTTTAGAAATATCCAGAGTTAATTTGTGCCATGTCTTGTGTTCTTAATGTGCTTTAGACCATCAGTTGTCTTACACAGAGGAAAGGTACCAAGTCAAGAACTTGAGAAAAAACGTACAGAACCTCAGATAGCATGTGATGATTTTGGTGACCAGACTTTGGGGCACTTTCAAAGTTCTTGAGATTTTTCAGATTAATAGACCTTCACTTATATATTTAAAGTAATGATGGACAGTCTTTCTTGCCATATAATGAATTTGTATATTAGTTGTAGTAGCACTTCCTCTGCTCCAGAAAACTGATGGTTTAAAGCACATTCAGAAGCAGAGAAGTTGTACAAATGAACTCGTCTGTTATTTGGAAACCTTTCCAGGTGACTACCTCATGAATCTGATGACAGATGACACAGCTGTTGTCAAAGATAAAATGTCCACTTGAGACTGGTTTAAATATGTAAAAAACATGTTCTGGGTTATTTAACACATTTTTGTTTACTACATAATTCCATGCATATTCTTTGACAGTTTGAGTGTCTTCAGCAGTAATACACCATGCTGATAATAAAATAATAACCTCACTGATTGAACTTTTAATAATCTTCACAAGTTATAAGTGTTACTTTTGCAATGGCCAATGATTTGCTTATTTTATTGTTTCAAGTTCTCAATTTTGCTTGTTTACATTGGCTGAAATTTGATTTTATACAATGCTGGTTCAATAATTTATTCATTTCACTGTAATAATCAAAATGTATAACTGCAACAGCATCAGATAAAAATGTAAATTTTTGTTTTTCCCGGTTTTCTACAGGAGCTGACGGGTAAGGAAGATGACAAAATCTATCGTGGCATAAATAACTACCAGAAGTTCATCAAACCCAAAGACACCACGATGGGCAACGCCTCCTCTGGCATGGTCAGGTGAGTCTTGACCAGTGACCTATTCACCAGCAAGACTTTCAGAGCTGAGTGTAGTCATTTAATACCAGTATGTTTGTTTTTTTTTCTTTAACAGAAAAGGGCCTATCCGGGCCCCTGAACACCTGAGAGCCACAGTCAGGTGGGACTACCAGCCAGACATCTGCAAAGACTATAAAGAGACTGGGTTCTGCGGTTTTGGAGGTGTGTAGATGCAACATTAACACATGCAGTTAAAAGCCAGTGTGTTTCTGTTTAATCTTATCCTTTGGTGTTTTGTCCTATTAGACAGCTGTAAGTTTCTTCATGACCGGTCAGACTATAAGCACGGCTGGCAAATCGAGAGAGAACTGGAAGAGGGCAGATATGGAGCAAATGGTGAGTTCAACTCAGTTACGATCGCATATCCTTTAAAGTTATTTGCACTGTATGTTTTTTTTCTTTTTTTCTTTTTTTTTTAATGGGTTCAATTAAATTTTCTGTCAAAAGTCGACACAGAGTAGTCCTCAGTAATTATGTAATATAGGTTTTGGAGTGTTTTAATTTATGAGAAATAAAATTTTGAATGAAATGCCTTATTCACAGTATTAAGGATCTTCATTTTGTTGACATCTTTAAGTCTTCATGATGCTAGAGGATGTTCCTTTTTCAAAGCATCTTCCATTCTTCTTTGCGTAACATTCATGCTCAACCAGGGTGAATTTAGTAGCTACAAAACCAGTGTCAGGTGTCCAGAGATGTTTCATTGCGTTCAGATTTTAACTTTGGCTCAGGCATGTTTCTTAGTAATGCTTCAGGCTGTGTTTTTCATCCTTTTATTAGTAACTTGAAAACTGTTTTTAAGCTTTATCCTTGTGGATTGAGGAGAAAATAAAATGAATTCATTTTGAGTCTGAAACACTATTAAGTGGTGTGCATACCTTCTTGGTCAGTGAATAATGCATTGTTTTCATGCAGATGATGAGAACTATGAGGTGAGCAGTGATGAAGAGGATTTGCCTTTTAAGTGTTTCATCTGCAGAGAATCCTTCAAGAATCCCATCATCACAAAGTGCGTCTTCATACCTGGATCTTTTCCTCTTTTTGTTGGCTCTGATTAACCCTCTTTGCAGTGTTTTAAGCATCTGAATGTCTCCAGGTGCAGACATTATTTCTGTGAAGCCTGTGCCCTTCAACATTATCGCAAGTCCAAGCGCTGCTATGTGTGCAACACTCAAACCAACGGTGTCTTCAACCCTGCTAAGGGTGAGCAAAGCGAGGATCACTTATTTTTAGAAACTTTAGGTGATAAGTTCAAGTTAATAATAATATATTTTTCCTTTATTCCAGAGCTGATGGCAAAGATGGAAAAAACCAAAGCTTTAACGGACCAACCACCCTCAGACGAGGATGATTAGGGACATTTAAATCTTTTATTCCTATCCCTTTTGTGTTTGTCTGTCTAAACTTTGAATAAAGTCACTTTTTGTAGATGGTTAATTGTCTGCGTGTGTGACACTGGCAAGTTCAAGATTAAATAATCAAAAAAAAATTAGAGTGAGAAGAACTCTGCCTTATCAAACAGAAGAGAATGAGCATAATGTCATTGAATGCATGGCTCCTTGCTGGACCTCTGTCTGACCACTACATATTTTCAATTTAATGAAGGTTTTTACCACCGGAAACATAGATGTGCCATGGACTCACTTGTGTCTCCCATAGTGGCTAACCTCTACATGGAAGAAGTGGAAAGAAAAGCCCTCCTCTCTTTCAGAGGAACAACACCCCGCCACTGGTACAGGTATGTAGATGACACATGGGTTATCATCCACAAACAAGAGGTTGAAGCCTTCACTGAGCACATCAACTCCGTGGACAAGAACATCAAGTTCACCCGGAAAGATGTCAAGGATAGTTGCCTGGCCTTCTTGGATTGCGCAGTGAAGGCTGACGAGGATGGGGGCCTCAACATTGATGTTTTCAGGAAAGCCACCCATACAGACCAATATCTGCTGTTTGACTCACTCCACCCACTGGAACACAAACTGGGAGTCATCAGAACTCTGCAACACAGAGCACAGTGTCCCAACAGGTATGGAGGGCAGAAAGAAAGGAGCAGGGACAAAGACCCTAATAACTCTAACAACCCTGGCCCAGGTGAAACTAACACCTTTTAGGATGAAAGGGTGGAGTCCTGAGCCACAGAGCATAAATTCTGGTTGCCTGCACGAGTTTATTTAGTTAGAACCAAAGAAGCTTCTTGGATAGGTAGCGAAACATCTTCAAACCAAATTTCCAGTCCAGTCGACAGAAGGAAAACCACACGTCTTGGTTCTTATTCCTTTCATTTCTTCTTTTTTAAAAGTTGTTTTTCTATTGTATTATATTTGCTACATTATAACAAAAGCATATTGAGTCTGATGTTATTTGGTTTAAAAGTTGTGAAATTTAATGTGGATTATCTCGTGTATGTGTCTGAACCCCAGGATGAATAATTGGCACCTCTGGATATCACTAATGGGGATCCTATTAAACATTACAAACAAACTGTTGCTCACTGGATATGTTCTCTTTTGCAGATTGACTTTGTAAACTCTAGAGATGGTTGTGTGAAAATCCCAGTAGACCAGCAATTTGTTAAATACTCAGACCAGCCCATTGACCCCAACCATGTCATATTTAAAGTCCTTTACTTCCCCATTCTCATGCCTGGTTTTAACTTCAGCAGGTCATCTTGACTTTATCTATGTGCCTATATATACTGTACTAATTAGAATGCACTCATCAGAAGTGTAGACCCACACCTCCTGCAGCCCCAAAGACATTATAAATGTTAAAGTGAACAATATTTATTACATAAAACTCATTTTTTTTACATTTGCAACACACACTGCTTTGCTCTCACTTTCAAATACATGCAGCCAGACAAAACAAGCACCAATGTAACATTCACGTCTTTGATAAAAGTAACATCATGCCCAGAATATGTCCAAGGAAATACATACTTAAGCTCTGAAGGTAAAGCTAAACACATCATATTTAACCTCTGTGCAACAGAAGTGATGCATAAAGCATGAGATGTCAATGTAACAGGCAGAGCTAGGACACGTGTATACATGCTGTTCCTTTAGTTTTCCCTCTGGACACATTTGTAAGGATCCATCTGGTATTTGGGGTCGGCTGTAAAGACCAGTGTGCACCCTTCTGGTGGTCTGACTGAGCAGATGTTCCAACAAGAGGTAGAGCGTCCCCTCTGAATATTTAGTAGCAGCTTCACACTGATCCACTTGAGAGTCTTGATCCAGGGATCCTCCTCCGACACCTCAGCCGCCCCCTGAGGAGCGGAGGAGTCCTGCTGAGTGTTGGCTTCAGGGGGCTTGTGTGAGTACAATCTGTAAACAGGTGTGTGTCTGTGTGTATGCATGACAGAAGAAGACATCAGTGCAAGTCTGTGCATAAAGAGAACTCAAGCGCACAAGGGACATCAAGAAGAGGCAAGATGGCGGCTGAATTTTAACCTGGGTCTGAGAAAAGCAACTCCGGAAATTTGACATTTCTATTATTTACATTAAGGTCGTTACAAAACCAAATCTGCTTAGAAAGTTGTCAGAGTTCTACAGATCTTTCCTCTGTGTCCTCCATTGTCAGAAGTCCCAGTCGTCCACCTCCAGGTGGCTCAGACCGGACTCCAGACTGGCCAGTCCAGAAGGAGAGTCCTGAGGCTGTGAGCTCTCAAAACCGGCGATGGGGGTGACGGGCCGCAGCAGCTCAGGCAGCGCCTCCGACGGCCGACGTTTGATCTGATGGAAACAAGAAAGACACTGATGTCAAACATTATTTTCTTAAATAATTTATGTTTAGAAAGTATACACACTATTTTCACTTGCATTCTCAAATTCAATGTTAACCCTACATTTCACAATGTTAATCTTAACCAGTGAATCTTTCCTGACTACAATAAGGTTAAATAAAATATTCTGATAGTGGGAATTTTGTATTGTTATTCATTTGTACTTTTACTTGAATAAGTTTTAACACAGGACAGAGTATTTACACTGTGACATTGCCAAAACGAGTGAATCTTCCATCACTGATGCTCAGTGATTAATATAATGCACTATCAGACTCATTTTGTGACTACATAAACACTGAGTTATACAAACAGAGATTGACAATGTGTTGTCTGTACACACCTGCTTTAAGAAGGGATGTCCTAGTAGAGTAGTGGCAGACGGCCTGAAGGTAAACAAAGAAAAATCCATTAATGAGTTTAACTGTATTGATTTTACATTGTCCTCTGTTCAGTATCCAAACACGTAACCCACCTCTTTTCTGGATCTCTCTGCAGGCACAATTCAACAAAACCATGGAAGTGAGGGGAGAATGTGCGGTTGTAGGGGTGTCCTGCTGAGTTCGAGGAAGGGTCTCCATTAGTGTGACGAACCCCTCCGGCTCCAGGACCCTCACAGATCCCAGAGTCGGCCCCAGAACGAGACGGCTTCATGGACAGCTCCTCTGGTGGGATAGTGGTGGTATCTAGCAAACACGGCACTGTTCCATTTAATTTTTCTAACAGCATCTACAGAGTGGATGGGAAAAGCATGAATCAGCGTGGAAAGCTTTGACTTACAAAAACACTGCTGGTCATCCATCAGTTTTCTATCCCTTAATCCTTGCAAGGGTCGGGGGGTGATGCACTCATAAATTCAAACTAGATGTGTAGTTTACACCACTGTGTCACTTGTTACCTGTGTAGCTGGCATGTCTTTGAAGGGCACATGTCCGTTGGCCAGTTCACAGGCTGTGATGCCAAGGCTGTAGATATCCGACCGAGAGTCATAACCCTGCAGGTTCTGAAAATACAAGTTGTACCATAAATAAACAAGTGATCTATACTGACATTTTCATCCCTGCTCATATTTTAATATCTAAGTTTTTTGTGAAGTGACAATATGAACCATGTAACGACAGAAGATTTGTTTCATATTATAATCTATCCTTTATTTTGCTGAAACCATCCTGCTCTGGGGCTTACTCATTTGGCAAATTACACTCTTTACAAAAACATTTTTATTATTTGGACAACAAGAAAAAAAATGATTGTACAAAACAGATGGCACTGCGGATCCAAGCAGGTATTCTGCATGAAGACAACAAAAACAAACATGGGAGGGCAATTCTGAATAGTAGAAGGCCTCTGAACAGCCAAGACAAAAGAAGGACTTTGGACTGAAAAGACAAGCTCCTCTTCTGTCACACAAACATGACTTAATTATAAAAAACTGGCTACAGACCAGGACACTGTATTTTACAGCAGCAGCTTGAGCTTCACAGTACACTCAAACTTTAAGATCGTGTCAAAATATAACAAGAAATAAACCTTTTCTAAATTTAAAAAAAAATTGGTGTAGCAAGAAATAGTCATGTCTATGCACAGGGTGTCTGCCCTGTGAAGTTACCACAGGGCAGACACCTTTCAAGCACAGTATCATGTGAGTGTTTTCGTAGTACCTGCTGCAGCACCTCTGGACTCAACCAGGGCAGTACCTTAACACTGTACTGGGGGAAGTCATGGACCACTTTGGCCCTCTGCCCATGACGGATCAGACTGAAGATACTGCGCAGACCTGACATGCAGACCTGTCCATCTGCTGAGATCAACACATGGCTCGCCTTCACACTCCTACACAACCAGACAGTTACAACACCAATCAATTCAGGCTTCCAACATACTTTGAATTTACATACATTTTACACCAGTGCAAAGAAAATGATGTCTTACCTGTGCACATATCCCATGTGATGGATGTATTCAAGAGCTTTGAGCATGCCAAGGAGAATGTATGCGATCGTCAGCTCACTCATGCCATCGCTGAAATGGGTGCAGATGAGATCTCTGGCTGAGCCTGAAAATGAGAAAACATTAGTTATGATGGTGAGAAAGCAAATCTTTAATAGTACAAGTGTCTTTAAAATGTTGTTGCATGTTAGACGAGTCTTTTTACCATAAGCCATGAAGGGTGTGATGACCCACAGCTCATTCTCAGCTATGAAGACACTCTTATAGGGCAGAATACTGGGGTGGTGGAACAACTTTGACACATGTAGTTCACCCTGTTCAGCAGAGGAAAGAAAATTACACCATGTTGTGTCAACGTTACACAGAAGAGAGGAGTGTACTGGATGTAATGAGACATAGAAGGGTGAGAGCAACGACACAAAATAATCAGGGCAGACTATTCTCGATGGAGAAAAGAAATAAAACTAGAGAACAGGGGTCATCTGAGTCAGACTGATGAGTGTGATGAGGATGATGCAGACCTGCAAATAGGTCACCATGTCATTGGTGCACGACTCCAAGTCAATCCGCCGGATGGACACATGATCCCCAGTGGGTCTATATCGAGCCAGGTTCACAGTCATTAAGTCGTCCAGACCCCGACCTGAAACACACAAGAAGCTCATTATTTTAAACTACCATTAGCATTATTCAATAACTTTCTAAAAACTCAGAACATTTCCCAGTTGTCTGTGTTGAAAAAAGTCATTAAACTAATGCAACCCTGCAAAATCCCAAAGTGCTACTACAAATCCTTTTTAAAGTGATTAAATCATTTGCATGTTGATTTTTTGTAAAGTGTTAGATTCATCAATAATCATTTTAATCTAATCACTGGTTCTAGTGCTTTTTTTATTAGATTTTATTTATTCTACATTCATAGAGTTCTGTCGTGTCTACAAGTTGTTGTCTTTTAAAGTGGATGCACAATTATTCTTGGAGATATTATGTTGTGCCTTTGATTCACTCAAGGTTTTCTGTCTCTGTTCACAAAATGTGAAAGTTATAACACCTAAACATCCTTTGGCTCATTGTTAATAAATTAAATGTGATCATTTCAGGTACATGTCTGCACGAACCAATAACAGTGAAGAGCTCATATGCGCTGCTGTCTGGAAGGAAGCTGCCCATTGTGTCCCAGCGTGAGAGGGAGGTCACACTCTCCTGACTGTCCTCATGGGCCTGAACATGAAAAGGAGCAGAGTACACAAACTTCAGCTCTGTGACTGTGCCGCAGAGGCCATGAGTAAGTACTGGAGGCTTGGTCTTACATTTGACTACCACTAAAGGATCAGTAAAGGTATGTGTAGGTGTGTTATTAAGCTGCAGGGATGGTCTGTGGTAGTTGCCCAAGGAAAAAATAAAACAAGCATTAAAAGACATTAGTAAGACATGTGCAAACACTAGTGGAATACAAAACAGGTATAAGTCTGTTAAATACCATATTCCAAAATCATACTTAACTACCACTTACGGAAAACTAAGTATAAAGTCTTTGTGATCCAACACAGTTATACTGCACCCAAACTAAGAAAAAGTTGTGAAGGTATGGAAAATCCACACATAAAACAGAGATTTTGGGAGATTTTTCAGTTTTCCTTGTTTCAAGCAGTAGTTCCACTTACACAAACAGCAGTAGTATCACTCATCCAAAAACTTGATAAAATGCATTTACTGTACTCGTCAAGAACTACGGTATGCAGAATTTCCATTGCCAGAGTATGAAAAAATGACAGTTCTTGATGCACTGGTGTATTCAGTTTAGCCTAGTGTCTGTTAAACATATAAGTGTCTCCTGAGTCCTTAAAACTTTTAATTCTCTTGTTTGTCATACAGTGTGGAAAATCCAAATTCCACACAACTGATGGTCTAAAACATTAAGGAGGCAATAAATGGCACAAATTAACTCACCTGTGATTTGAAAACTGTTCTAGGTGACTATCTCTTGAACCATTATTTAAAGCTAAAAGTGGCTACTTGGGACAATGTAAAAACATATTCTGGGTTGTGTAAGACTTGTTTACTTTTGTTTACTGCATTACTCCATTCAACTTTCACAATTTGAATGTTTTCACTATCAATGCACAATGTTGAAAATAAAAAAATAAAGAATAAACAGAAAAGGAGGTGTGTTCTAACTTTTGGTCTAGTAAAGTATATTTACAAATAAAATAACTATTACAATGAATTTCACAATTACAGCTTTGTGTTTGTGCATTTCCTATACAATCATAGATTTTTTTAAGAGTTAGGCTTCTTGACATGATATCTGATCTCACAGGCTCTTATTGTATTCCATGTTAAATTAAAAAATCTCTTTGCATTACAAACAAGTAGAAATAATTTACTACTCTTTGCAGTGAGGACTCCTGGTTTCTGTCAGTTTATCACCATTTAAGTGATGGAAATGGACAAGTCGCTAGCAAGCTGGGAAAGCAAACAGAGGCGCACTCTATCAGTACAGTATTTGGATTGTATGACGACCAATACAAAGAAGCACGTCCAAAATTAGAAGAGTCAATTTGTGAGTATACATGGATCCTGACTTTTACATCAGACATACAACCATAAACACATCTTTACAGGGTTCTGTTTGCCACATTTTAATTTTGGATTAAAACTAGCATAATGTCGAACATGCTATGGCAGCCATCAGTTAAGGGATCCTGTTGTAAATGTTGATCTAATCACACTGCCATAGTGATCATATGCAGACGGGGTTGCCATGCATTGCCAAAGCTGAACACATGGCACTCCATCCAGCCGCAGAGACACACACAAACTGATGCCAATAACTCAGCTACCATCAACTCAACAACAGGCTGTCACCACAGACAGGCAGCGTGAAACGTCAAATATTCACGACACAAAACGTTCTAAGAAAATATTAGTCCAGGCTTTTAGTGACGGGACTAAAAGACACCAAAGACCCAAAACAGAGCAGTTACTGTACCTGAAGCAGAGTGCAGTATCACAACATAGACAGAATGACTGAGCTGACAGCACTATTTGTTCTCTTTAAAAGGGAAACAGTGAGACTACGCTATATGCCGACCTGTCTTTTCAATCAAGAAGCACTGGAGAGTGATGTTACATGGCCTTTTGAACATGTACAGCAGTGTCATGAACTGAATGCTCATGCATGCATAACAGCACAGCCTTTAGGGGATTTCGAGTTCCTCCATATATAATTCTGTGTGCCCACATACATGCATGCACGCACATACACAAAAGGCAAATAGGAGATGATAATGTAGTGACAGGAGTACCACACTTACTTTCCTGTGAGAGAGTCCCTGAGCTTGCTCTGGGGTAGAAAAACCACATCAATGACATAAAGACATTAACATAAACAAAACAGGAGAAGGATCTGTGATGAAAGCAGCTCATCAGCTGGGAAGTAAGTCCTCCAATGCAGGATGCAGACTTTTAAAATGTTAAAATGACTGACTGATTGTTAGGTGACCACCTATTAGTGACACACCAATATTAATAAGAACAACTTTAATAATAATTTGTTCTGCACAGAAAATGCAAAATACATCTAAAAAAAAAAAAAACACAAACAAAAAAGCTTGCATAGGCATTAAAGAAATACAAATCAAACCTGCCTAACATAACCCTTCAGGTTGTCCCAAGTATGAATGTTGGGCAATGGAAACACAGCGCAGCCAAAACAGAAAAGATACTTTTGAGCAAACATGCAACATTGTGCAATGACCAGCCATGAGTAAATGAACATGAAGAAAGTTTTTGCTAAGAAATGAATGAGTAATTCAACTAAAACATCACATCATACACAAGATCTGCATAAATATGCCAAAAATTACACTGAATCTGACAACAAATCACTGCATAGTATAGACAAACCACAGGCCAGAGGTTCAACTTTATTAGTTTTAAAATAAATAAAAACATCTCGCGTCTACTGTATATCAATATGTTCCTGAGCAAGACATTTAACTTTAAGACACTCTTGATAAAGTAACTGTTGTACTAGTGAAGTTGACATTAAAAAAAAATAAAATAAAAAAAATAAAATAAAAAATCACTGGAGTTATTTCACTTTGCGATACCTGCAAGTTCTACACCTCCCCACAATATATGCAAAGCTAATGTTTCAGAATTATGTACTTATTTATTACATTCTGTTTTACCAAATTGTGAAATCAATGTTTAATTCAGGCATGATGATACCTTCCAAATAAAAGAAGCATCCCAATCTCTTCCTCACAGTGAGCCATACAAGCTATACTGGATCAATACACAGTTATCAGTCTACAGCCAAAGCCGTATCGGTATCAGGACTTTAAAAAATTTTGATCAGTGCGCTGTCTAAAATCCTGATATATCTGGTTCTACCTGGTATTGAGAAACATGTTTTAATGATAATGGCAATGCTTATCTCTCTCGCTAAAACTGAAGAAATAAAGCTCTATTGGGGAACTAAAATATTTAACAGGCAAAAACAAACATACAAGTTCTTATGCACAGCATACACATAATCATGAAAAGCATTACATAAAGCCGCACAAACCTGCACGTGGCAAGCACATGAAACATGATTAACAAAATCATTTTGTTTTGCCATTTCCTGCTAAGTTACTGAAGCAAACAGAAGAAACCGATGACCGACTGGCTGACCAACTGAATGAAAAATGTTCAAAATTGTATTTCAAGGATTGTACCAAGGAAATGTAAACGCAAAAGCACAACTTCATCTGAATCTGACTTATTTTACTGCAAGTGTTGATGAGAGGTCTAATGAGGTTAATTATATTGGATCAGTTTGTACAATAACTTGATTTCCCTTCAATCTCACCTCCAAATAACTCCAAATCCCGCAGACTCTCCACACTCAATTTCTCAGTAACCCAACGCTGACAGAGAGAGAGGGTTAATATCAGACATGGAAAAAAAAGAGAGAAAAAGTAAGCAAGAGTAAGGACAGAATCCTCAGAAGCATACACAAGATTTGAAGCTGCAAAATAATAATGACTGTTCATGCTTTTGTGTCTCATGTGGAAACAAAATCTTAAATCACTCACAAGAAAAGACATGGATCCTCTTGGGTGTGTTACTTATAGTGTCAAAAACCCAACTGAGGAATTTCTGCAAAGAAACAATTGTAGTAAGTTAAAAGTAATGTCATTACATTTATCCAAATTCAGATACCTACTGAAGGGATATGATTTTAATTTCCTTTTAAAATCTTAAAACAGTTCTTGAGGCATTCCAGTATGTTTCTCACTTCACAGGTATAAATACACAAGGCAGCCTTACTTTTTATGTGATAGGAACAGTTAGATATCCCTGAACTGCTTGTAAGGGGTCCAACATTCTGGTATTGAACTTCTAAACAAGTCCTGTAGCATCATGCCTGACTTCCTGACACTGATTTTACATCTAAGATCCTCTAATCATACTTTATACATACTTTCTCACTCCAACAAAGAAAAGGAGTCTAAAGTTTGGGCTATTTTCCTCTTGATACAGGTTAAAATTAGTTCTTTACAAAAACTCAAGTACCAATTGTTTAGGCTTGCGAAAGTTTAATTTGTTTTGGTTTTTTGTCTTACCACATACGTTATCCGGATGTCTAAATTAAGGTCTTTGTTTTATGCCTTTTTTTCTCTTGATATAGAGCCCTTTCATCGTATGTTCTAGAAAGGTGCTATAAAACACGACATAAATACACTTTAATTAAACGTATTATTTGGACTGCAAACAAGGTAGTTTGGACCGGCCAAGAAAAACAAAGCAATAATTGCAAATTCGTGTAAAGAAGGGCTGCCTCCTGCTAATGGCCCGCTAATGTTATGATGTAGGCACAGGGCGCAGGCTAGCGACAGTACATTACCGTTAGCTAAATCCAGACTTGTTCTAACAATTATAAATTACATTAAACTGCGAGTCTTGTATCTTACCTTTATAATCTTTACAACCGCAACCCTTAGTTGAACAAGTATGGTATTTTAGGATAACTTATTTCCTGAAGCATCCTTCCCGGTGGGATGTTTTTGACATCTCTCCACTTCGTTTCGTTGTTGAGCGCCGTCTGTGTCGCGCACAAATAACGACACACCCACAAAGAACTGGGGGCACTTTGATGACGTCTATTCGGCGCTGCTGGAAACTCAGAAGCTCGTATCGACATCAGAAATAAGGTAAACACAGACTGTTATGTAATGTTACATAAGCAAAGAGGCTTTTAATAAATGTAACGAGCAGCGCATGATTTTGAGAGTTTTGTCGTTAAGTTGTTTTTGCGTCTTTTCGATCCGACCCTGGCACAACCACACGTCGGCCTTGTTAGCGGCCTTTAGCTAATGCTAACGTTATGCACAGCTATATTACGTTCGACATAATGTAAAATAAGGCATCCGTTTGTATATTAATGCTGTTATAAGAGCGTATTTATCACCCAGTGTTAACTAGATATCGGATATTTCACATTGTCCCTTGTTGCAGAAGCGTTTATCATTCGTGTAATAATGTCTGG
Organism: Pseudamia nigra; assembly: GCA_029823295.1. Lineage (NCBI taxonomy): Eukaryota > Metazoa > Chordata > Actinopteri > Kurtiformes > Apogonidae > Pseudamia > Pseudamia nigra. The sequence continues at coordinate 1,159 of JAQQAE010005349.1, read as the reverse complement.
GTGAACCATGCGCGATGGTTTCGTGGGTTTTGTCCGAATTTGTTGCATCAAACCTGTTTAATCTGTTTACTGTACTTGACAGTGGCGGAAGAGGTAGGAAAACCACACTGAAAATATTTGTAGAAAACTGCATTCAAAGAGTCATCACATTAAAATGTAAGTTGCGTTTTAATGCTGTACGTGTGTGAGAATGTCTGTTATTAACTAGTCATAACTACAGCAATATATCATTTTAAAATACTGGCGGGTAGAATTGTGGCCTTGTGTGAACCACACATCTCTTCAGGTCAACTGTTCATGATCTCTGAAAAGCAGCCCACTTTAAAGCTCTGTGACAGTGCATTTTCTGGCCATTCCCACGGGTGACTGGACAGGCGTGAAAAGTTGTTAAAGGAACAAAAGTTAACTGTGGTGGAGCAAAGTACTATACCCAAATGTGGGCATTCTCCCCTGCAAGCTGTATTGTTGTCAAAGGATATGTTATGTTTTTTTTTTTTCTATTAATGTATTACGTCAGAGTGATTTTTGTTTTAAACTTTGCTATGACCCACTTTATAACTGACGCAAGTTCTTGGTTGTATTTTATAAAGTAAACAGATGAATACCACATTACATGAAAGAAATGAGTAGTGTAACCAGAGATTTTTTAAGATGCTGTAAATAGGGCTGTTTCTCTTCTTGTGTGTACAGCAGAGCCATGAACTGGAACAAAGGTGGCCCAGGTGTGAAGCGAGGTTTTGGGTTTGGAGGATTTTCCCTCGCAGGGAAAAAAGAGGAACCTCGTGTTGTGCAGAAATCCCACACCTCATTTGGGGCTACAGGATCAGGTGGGGGATACGGAAAGAGCCAACAGCTCCCGTCGTTCTACAAGATAGGGACAAAAAGAGCCAACTTTGATGAAGAAAATGCGTGAGTATTGTCCTTTTCCTGTTAGTTCAAACCAGTAAACTGTTTTAAAGTTTTTGCAAACACAATCTTTGTCTTTTCTGTCAAGGTATTTTGAAGATGATGAAGAGGAGTCCAGCAGTAATGTGGATCTGCCTTACATCCCAGCTGAAAACTCACCCACACGGCAGCAGATGCAGTCCGGTGGAGGTTCAGACAGCGAGGATGACCCACTGGATGCCTTCATGGCAGAGGTTGAGGTACAAAGAAGTTC
>JAQQAE010005348.1:0-17724 GCA_029823295.1 Pseudamia nigra | reverse complement strand
TTGTTAAGACCCAACAGTGCAAAATGTACATTCTTGCAATTTTTCAACTGGTCTTAAAATTTTGATCAGGAGTGTATTGTATAAGCACGCATGCCTCGGTTAAGGACCCGAGTTTGATTCCCAGTCAGCAAACCTTTTTGTGTGGAGTTTGGATGTTCTCCTTGTGTCCAATTTCGCAGATTACTAATCAACATGAAAATACCCAGGCACAGAGAACTCGTCATGCTACCATTTGGCACATTTTAGTATCCCCATGTCAACAGTTTTAAGAAAATTCCTATATATTACAAAGTGCTGGGTAAACAAACGGCCTCTCTGGGTGCCCACTTATTTTTACTCACACCTGCACCAAATTGGAGATATTCATAGAAACCCTTTTTATTGAGATCCATACATTATTCTCTGAGGCCGAAAATGTCATAAAACAGCCACACTGTTAAAGAAAGGATCTGCACTTTAATTGGATTTGCTCCTATAGTTAATCAGTTCTTCCTTGCTCCAAGCTCAACCCTCAAATTCAGAAATCGTGTCAGTAGTTTCTGTGTAATCCTGCTGCCAGACTAATCAACCAACAAGTAAACAAGCCAACCATCAGACATTTGGTGAAAACATAAGCTCTTTAGTGGAGGAAGGTATTGTCTCTATAGAAAAATAAGTTACCATGGTGCTGGGCAGCTGTTATCCAATATATTTAGCAACATACTACCAGAATTAATTCGCATTCAACATCAAGATTCATGCTGCCTATTTTATAAGCGCAATGTATTGGTATAATGAGCTACTTCCTTGTAGATTTTCTCCTGACTGATGTACATTTAGAAGCATGGTGAATGCAAATAATCCTGGTGTTTATGAGTCTGAAAGCAGTGTCTAAAGACTATGACACTGATAAGGAAACATGGTGCAAGTCCAAACTCAAAATATCAGATATATAGACTTGGATGTTGCATAGCTTAAGCAAATCCATATTTTCTTCTCTACAGAGTCCATGCAGCAGCCTCTCCTCGTTGAAGTTTGTTTAGAACCCCAGGGATTTGGCGATGCCAAATTTTGGATTCTGCTGAGCTATAAACATTTCATTCAAAAACTAAGCTTTCAGAAAATCAAACCCACAAGACAACCAGTGAATGAGCACAGGCATCAGGGAAGGGATGTGCATTAAGCTCTACCTTTGGCCAGACATTTTTTTGTGATTCAGCACTTTTTAGAACAGTGTCCATGCAACAGAATTAAAGTTACAGTACAGTAAGTCAAAAATCATAAAAGTCAAAAAGAAAGTTTACTGTGGTTGATTTAACTCTCATGAAGGAATTTTATCGTCTGCCATGTGATACTCATTAGAGAAGCCTGACAGGCAGGAAATGAGCAGTATGCCTTGGAACAGTTGCAAGATTTTACACAGATGATGCTGAATTTAAGACAGTTTCCATCCCGACTGTAAATCTTTGACTTTACATAAACAGCTTTTAAAAATAAAACTAGGGCATCTTCCAAATTACGTAAATTATTCCACTTGATGCCATCTAAAGGGTCTGAAATGGGGTAAAGAGAATGCAGATCTAATACACAGGGAGCTGTGAAAGATTAAATTCAGCAATATACTGGTGGGTAGAGTACACACAGTCAGTAGTCATGTAAAAGTATTGTTACTTATGACTCAAGCAGAAGTACTTAGAAACATAAGTACTTGAGTAAGAGTAAAAAAAAAATGTCGATAAAAACTACTCAAGTAGTGAGTAATGTCATAACATGCCATTTATTACAGCATAATATATTGTGTTCAAAAAGATATTTTGGTCGTATTAGTTTATTTTGTTGCTTTTTTTCAATTTTGTTAGTTATTGTGTTAATTTTTTTAAACTTGCATTATTATTGCTATTTTGACTGTTGTGAAATTTCTTCATTGCTTATTTTGTTCATTTCTGTTCACATACTTGATTATTTTGCTCATTTTGTTGCATATGATGATTTCTTAATTAATTTTGTTAAATTTCTTTATGATTTTCTTAATTTTGTGGCTCACTTTGTCCATTTGTGCTTGATGTGTTTTGTATTTCCTACTGTATGTTACATAGCTATTTTGTTAGTGTTCATTTTGTTTTAATTTACTTGATTGTTTTGTTCATTTTTAAAATGTATTTGGTTATGTATTTTGATTTACTCTGGCTCATTGACTCGCGGCCAAATGTGTCTGAGTAGAAGTGCATTTTTTTTCAAAATAAATGTAACTGAGTAAGAGTAAAAAGTGTGCAAAATAGCAATTTAAAAAAAAAACTACTCAAGTACATGTAAAAAAGTAAATGTACTTTAGCACTACCCAACTCTATATACTACATGTGGCATCAGGCTCTTGCTCTTTTAGTATACTGTATGTACACTGCCTTTCAAAATTTGGACACACCTTCTCCTTTTGTTATTTATTTCTATTATTCTCAACATTGTACATTAATACTAAAGACATCTAAACGGTGAAAGAACATGTATGGAATTATATCATAAACAAGGTCTTAAACGACCCAGAACATGTATTATATTTTATATTGTCCAGAGTAGTCACATTTAGCTTTGATGGCAGCTTTACAGATTCACAACGCTGTCACCTGGAATGGTGCACCTATAAGTGCCACTACAACAACTGTACAAATCCATATTACAACGAGAAACAAGATTTTACACTATTGTTCTTCAAACAGAGTTTTACATGTCCTCGACACTTTATTACAGTACCACAAATAGGTCTATATTGGTCCACTGTCCTTCAAATATAAAAACAAACTCTATGGCTTGTTTGTATTTCTTTATACAAATCACAACCACTTTAGATGGCTGTAAGTCCAGGGTGGAACAGCAGCGGCTTTGTAAAGTGATTTGAGAAATGTTTTGGTGCAACATTTGTCCATGGAATTGAATCATGCAGATCGCCCAGTGCCAGGTTTGTAAATGAGACCAGGAGCATCACCAAATATCAATCTAATGGAACAGGAAATAGGTTTCAAAGTGTAAGAGTCTTCAAATGTTTGAAATGTAGCTTTCTGCTCTTACTTTTGAATTCAGTTCCTTTTAGGATTTTCCATGACAGAGAAGGAATAAAGAAAGAAAGAGAAAGAAACAACGAAAGAAAGAAAAAGAAGGATAAAAGAAGCATCTCTTTTCCTCTCTTTCTTAGTTGCATCTTTTACTTCATGTTTTGAAGATAAACCCTTTAATTTGTGTGGTTGTGTGCAATATAAAGTGTGAACCTTGTATTTTACCATAGAACGGTATAAGTAACAGAATACTGTATAAATATGTATATAGATGAATACACATCTCACATCAGTCACATATATGTGTATAGAAACGTTTCTTGTAAACACCCTATGAATAAAGGATGATGTTGGTATACACTATAAATTCCACCCACACATCATTTTCTTATAATGGATTTTTATTTTGCTCTTGCTGTCCTCTTGTTAGTTTGTGAACACCATTTTCCATAGGTATATACTCATTACAAAAGTGTATGCCCTACATGGAAATCAAGAGATAAAAACAAAGATAACAAACATTGTAGATGAAATGCTTGAATCTAGATTCAGCCGCTCTCTCCCTCCACTCTTGGGCTATTAACATGGGAATTGTGAGACCAGTGCATTGAGACTCCCACACATTTCTAATTCATCACATTGAAAATAATGTTCTGTAGATATGTTTTTTTATTCTCTCTCTCTCTCTTTGTCCGACTTATATTGCATCTCGGCTTTTCTTCACACTTCAAAACCAATGTTTCATGTTTATTTTTAGGGGGGCATAAACAAGAGAAAGGCTTTAAAGACTGAGTTGAAAACAACTGGCCATAAAGTGCACCAAAAATGAATAAACCATCGTCAATGTAATCCCTGACTTGTCATGTAGCTGTGAGCGTGTCAGTAGAACTCACTGGGAGCCCGAAACACCCAAATCCCATTAAGCCTTTGTAAGGGAAAGGCTGACATTTTGTGGTCTAATTAAAAATTTCCCGCAATGAATTGGTGAATGATTAACAATAATTAACAACTGGCACGGGATGCTGCAGCCGGGACATGACCACATTAACTGACTGGCCTCTGAGCTCCGTCCATTTTATTGACAAGTGAAACTGTCATCCTGGAAAAAGAGTACAAAGGGGACTTCTCTGATATATTATTATTCATACTATAGCAATGGTCACATTTTTCACTGAACTTTAATTATTCACAGTGTAAAAGTGCCATTGCGTGCTGCGCATAAATTAGATTAATGCAACCATTAAATTATCAGTTGTTATCATAATCAGCCATTTAACCACACAGCTCTGTGTGGTTGTGTTTGTGTAACTGTTTATACAATCATCCAGTCCCTCTGTTTTCTGCTCATTTGCATTTTCTCCAAATGTCTCTAAGCAACAAAGTGAAGAAGGAGGGGCTGGAGGGGCCTCAAACATCTCGCCGACACCCCTTTAGGATGCTCTTTTCTCTCATGTCCATCCCTCTCCCAGCTTTCTCTCCCACTCTGCTGTCAAGACATATCCTTAGAAACCACCCGGGTGTCGCCATGCTTCTTCCTCCAGAGACACAAGGAGGGCAGACACTCTTTTAATCATCCTTTCTCTCCTCTACTCTTCTTCTCGACGGTCAAAATAACAAAAGCTGTCACACAGACTCATGTCGTCTACCAGTGATCATAACAGATAATTACCCTCCCCCTGGGACTCCAGTCCATCCCATTCTTTCCCACAAGCACTATTTCACTGTGAATCTCCAGCACTTGTGAATTGTCTGTGTCTCAGTAACAAGCTCACAGTGGCAGTGATTCAGTCAAAGATATATCCAACTTGGGGCAACCAGAAGTACATCAACCTTCAACCCTTGTCCAGTGTCTTCCTCCAATAAAAATACATCTTTTTCTACCAAAGAAAATGTATGAATCAATCAGTCTGGGTCAGTGTCAGAAATAGTTTGATGTAGTTGTATTTCAAGTAGACCATCATCTTGTACAGGTGACAGATTATGCTGACCAAAAGGGGGCAGTGTTGTTGTTTTGAAAGAAAGTTGGAGTTGTCAGGCTGCCTGGCTGCTGCAGTGAGTGAGACAGTGAGCAACAGCATGAGTGAGTGAATGAGTGAATGAGTGATTGAATGAAGGGCTGGAGCAGATAACCTGCTCACAGACTGACAGAGGGAAGCTACAGCGATCAGCATCGATCCCGCCACACAGACCTGGACCAGTGGTTGCTGTGCTGGCCTTCAGGGCACAGCCAGATGCTGGATTATAAGCCTCTATGATTGCATCTGTGAGCAAACATTTTATCTCACAATACAAAGTGAACTACCACACAATATTTGAGAAACTTCAACTGTCCGCATGTTTCCTTGACTTTACTGGGTATACAAGCAAATATAATGAAAATCTAAATATATCTGTACTGTAAACGTGCAATATGTATATAGGGAAAATCTTGGCGCACTGTAGATTATTACAGCTAAATTAAATTTTCCAGACTGAAGATATTAATAAGATGTGGATGAGGTTATACTAGATGGAGCATATTGTTCACAAGGGAATATCAAATACAAAGCAACTAACGGAGAGGGGTTATTTTTAAAGCAATTTATCAGACATCCATTCAGCCTTATGATGGCCAATTTAAGTGAGACCTGCCTAAGGCTTCTGTTTAGGAATTTCAGCAACCTTGCTGGTTTTCTAGACTATGAACTTATCTGCATTCAAATGGTGTGAACAGCTAATTCTCTTTTTTATGTTTGTTGTCTGCAACAGGAAAAAAAAAACAGAAAGAGAAAATGAAACAGCTGCTGCTTTAAAACTAGTACAAATACAAGCAAACTCAATACAGATGTATGATTGCAAAGTCTACGTAGATTTGTAGCAGAATATACTTGTAAGAGACAGTTACTATCAAACTCAATTTGTACAGTTTTGTCTTCAAGGGCTTTAGACCTCACACTAAATCCTCGCAGATCATGCAGAATCACAGAGGTGGGAGAAATTGCAGGCAACCTTATGATGAATGAAGCTATTCCAAACCCTCCCCGACTCCTCCTTTTTGCTCCTCTCACATTGCTGCCGACATCCCATGTACCTATACAGCCAATCATAGTCTAAAACACTGTGAAATAATTTTAGAAAAGCAATTCACTCTTTCCTCTGCCTGCACTTTCAGTGTCAGGATTGTAATTTGTAAACCATAGAGAAAAACTTCAGAACCTGTCCAGAGGCCTACCATTTAAGATGAGTAAACACCAGCTTGATGACGCTGCTGCTCTCTGCAGTATTTCTGGTCCAGGTCTCTCCTTTCTCCTTCAACCCTCTCTAGGTCTTTGAATGTGAAGGGAAAAAAATGTTTCAAGTGAAATCTATAATCGAGATCCCTCATCCTGCTCCCCCCTGGTGTGGCCAATTGGTATTCTACAGGATCTTCAGGCCCCCTATGGTGTTCCCAATCTCCAACTAGGAAGGAAAGAATTGAGAGCTACTAAACCCTTGGATGGAAGCTGCCTCGCTGTGGATTAATGGGTGGAAGAACAAATGAAGTCCAGGAGAGGGTTTATATTTATCAATATAAAGTAGCAGATTGTGCATAGAGATAGCTGAGGGTCTGTTTTAATTTGTCAAGCTTTTTTGATGCATTGCTACATTGACAGAATCAGCAGAGCAACATGAAATTAGAAAACGATCAGTGTGCAAAGGGGAACACAGGATCTGCATGCAGAAATAATAAGACAGCACTTTATTATTCTCACAGCTTATTAGGTTCAGCGTAGTCTTATGAAGAGCACTCTTTAGACACATAAATAATTTATAGTGTGTTGTGCTTTTTATGGAACTACAAAATAATAAATAATGACAGTATTTGAACTAATAAATAATGACAGTATTTGAACCCTTGCCCCCCATAATTCCCACCCCCCTCCAATATTTCCTAAAAGAGGCAGATGACGTTTATTGTGAAAAAGTTATAGTAATATGCAAAATCTGCGTGCAGCAAGCCCCCCCACACACAGAGTTGTGATGCATGTAAGCAGCGTCTTCTTCTCGTCTGTAGCAAGTTATTTATCAAAACCAAGTCAGTTATAAGTCAATATGTATTATTTTTAATTTACTCTTAGAAATGTTGTTTTCTATCTGCTAACTAATCTCAATGTAGCTACTTGTCCATAAGACCCTAAAGCTGACAGCATATAAAGGCTTCTAAAGACTAAATATGTCTATATACATTTAAAGTCAGACAAACAGGAACGAGTTCACAGTTTCTGGATAAACTCAGCTCAACAATTAAAGTCTTTTCCAGGGCTGAGTATAGTACTTATTCATGGTACCTGTCCCACAATTTAAATTAAAAAAGCATAAACAAGAAAAATAATAATCATTTTAATCAAATTTTTAAAGACCATCAAGGGCAGAAAGGAATTTGCTGACAATGTGAGACACAAATTGTAATAATAATATACATTTAAAATGCAATTTAATTGAATTTGTACACTTGTACAATAGGGTTTGAAAGGTATGTTTCGCTGAGGCATTTTGGTGCAGTTTGTGATGTGAAAACAGCATACTGAGGTGAATTATGTCTAGAAAGTAGTCACTCACATAAAGTGAAGCCTTAATTGCAGTTTTTGGCTGCGTAAATTATTTGTTAATTCTTTCCGTCACAAATCACATATATGTCCAGGGTGTTCTACGTTTGCTCATTAAAATTAATTGTGTTTAGATTTACAGTGAAATGAATGGATGCCATAGACACATTTAAAGTTTGATTTGTCTTCTGATTCTTCAATCTGTTTCTGCCATATACTGATATATTGTAACATGGTTTGTAACATTAACTAGGGTGCAGCATGGTGTTGACCCTCTACATTTTCATCTACATCCTATCATCTTTGGAATAGGCGGTGCCACTGCTTGTAAAAAAAAAAAAAAAAAAAAAAAAAAAAGTATCTTTAAACACTATTTTATTGTTTTTGATTGATAACCTAAAGATTCGACTCAAAATTGTCCATTTTATACACATAATTTCTCACGCATAATAGTCACATATTTTAAACATAATGTCTTTGTACTGGTGTATTGTGTGCGCAAATAGTCATTGAAACCATTGGAGCCACTGGAACCTGTGTCTGAGGTGCAAGAGGCAGATCTATCTTTCTGACTTTCTGTGTGTCATACGTGGTCGACCAGGTCGTGGTTGTGCTAATGTTGTTCCTCTGGCCAAATAACGCTGGTGTAAGTGCTCTACAGTGACAACTTGTCTGGTGGTCCACTTGCCTCCAGCATTCCAATAGCAGAATCCTGGTCAGGTTGCCCCAGTTGTGCCATTCTTAGAGATGTAATTTTCTCCACAGCTGTGGTGCCTCTTTATAGGGCTTGGTGTGTTTGACAGAGGAATATTCATTTGGGCTGGCACAAAGTGCACATTGTGGGTTCTTTCCAAACAGTGTGTTTTGAGACACAGAATTACTCACAATAATCAGTCAGCCATGATCAAATCCCATGTGTTTGGAATTATAATAAAAGCAACCATACGCTCTTGTACAACTAGTTTATTAACTGAGAAAAGCTCTTCCCAAAGTGGTCAATGGTGCATCATTAAATTCCTTGTTTATATTTAAAATCTGTATTTTTGGGTCAAAATATATGATGAATGACACCAACAGCAAAGTAAACACTATACAAATATATAATATGCTGCATAATCATTGATTTTAGCCAAGTTTTTTTGTTTTGTCTTTAAGTAATCTTTTTTTCTCAAGGCTGACAAGTACAGGGAATGACATATAGTACAAGTACAAAACCATTTTCAATAACTGCACTGCAATTTTGTATTTTCTGAGCATTTGTTTCATTCATCCTTGGCTGGGTGAGTTTTAAAAACCCATGAGCAGTGAGCAAATAATTAGATTCTGTCTTTGACCCTTAGGAAAACTGTTTGTACTTTGAGGTAAAATGATTTGACAAATAATACTATGGTTTGCTTCCTTCATTGTTTGTTATATTCATATCTACAAGCCTTGAAATGTTTTTTTTTATTTATTTCTATATTTTTCCCTCTCTTTTTTAACCTTTCAGGTGTTTTAAGAAGCTTCAACCTTTGTGCCCGTTTCAAGCAACCTTGGTCGATCCTGTAATGAATTTAGCCGGCAGCAATAACGGTGCCAATCAATAGCAATCCGTGGTATGTCATTGACAGGTTAGACAATGTAATGTTTGGCCATGGCGGCAGTCAAAGAAATCAAAGGAAGTCCAGCAGTTGTTATTCAGCACTTCAAACAAGTGGGCACACATTGGCAAACTAACTCCAGCTGACATCAACAATAAAATAGAAATATCAATACAAATGTCATACTTTGATCAGCCACAAACAGGTTGTGTAATGCTGTGTATAATGGCAAAATCACACTCATGACCTATAACCATATGTTTCACTGTGAACAAGCAAGCATTTTGCTCAATAAGACACTAAAAGGAGACGGCAGCTGAATCTTAAAGAAAAAAAAAGGGCAAAGATTGCTTCTGATCAGCTCTATAGTAAATTTTGAGTTACATTTCGAAGGAAATTTGGCCTTCATAGCTCTATGTAGCTTTGTAATCAAGATTCATCCATTACCTTAATATTTGCTGTGTTCAAAAAACCAAGAGCACAAGGCCACTTGTTTTGTTTAAGGAGCAATCTCTACAGACATGGTGTTGTAATTAACATCCTTGAGCTCTGAACAGACGTGCTCCTTCTGATGCAGTAGCAAATTCTCTACAGCTTATCCTTGCTTTAAGTTCTCCCTCTTTTCAAATAAATCCTGTCACACTAACTTTTACTTGGACAACTATAAAACGAGTAAAATAAGAAAACACCTTGTATTGTGTTGGTTCTGACAGCTGATTTTAGGCTGATCTCATTGTAATTCTAGCTTAAATAGCTATACATTACTGCTGCATTCATTTCAGTGTGGCCCATCTGCCACCTGAGGAAAAACTTTCAAGGTTTTTCCTTCCTTTTCCTTTCTTTTTTACTTTATAGTCGCAAGTGAAGTATTACTCTGTTGCTGCAGCCTAGAGACAACACCTAAACCTCTCGTTACCTGCTTGATTTGTTTTTGTTGTCATGAAAGATGATCTGAATGAGCATCCTATAAAGCATTTAGACCTGTTGAATTCTCCAGTGACATATTGTTTTGGCCAAGATATCAGTTTTCTAGCAAAAGCTGAAAAGCTCTGTGTCTAACAATGGCAAAGAACACCTACACATGCTCACTGCTCAGTCTCCATATCCATAACAAAGCCATCAGACACATTTGCAAGGTTGGTTATGTCATGTTCCTTTAACAAAGGAATACCCTCCAGCAAGGGGACACTAAGGGATTGGAATTTTAGTTTCCTTCGTCATTTGTATGTGTCGGCGTGCTAGCTGTGGCGAATTGCAATTCCACATCCCATAAGGTCAGCCCTCACACTTCCTCCTTGTTTCTCTTTCTTTGGGTGGAAAATGACACTCAATAAGGCCAGAGTGGTGATATGTAAGAGCAGGCCCATAATCCCCCAGGAATTCTAAGTCACAAAGACACTATTGGTTTTAAGCCTCACCACTTTTCATGTGATGCCAAAACCCAAATAGAAAAAAGTAGGGCACAGGGTTGGCTTTTTGCATAGTCTACAAAAACAAAACACACAAATATATAATGAGTGCTGCAAACACTATTATTATTCTCTCAGTATATCAGTGTGAAATATGTAATCTTTGAATATAGTCCAAATGAGCATTTGTTCTTGTCTTGGGCCATCCTACTGTCATTTGTCCTCATCGTCAATCACCTGTGACATTATACTATTACTTTTACTCTTTTAAATATCTGAAAAGCGAGCTCGCTTTGCAGCCGCCTCTACCCCTCAGTGGTAGGAATGTGACTTTCCCCTCGGGGATCAATAAAGTATGATTGATTATTATTGATTGATTATACAGCAATTTAAAACAATTTAGTCCCTGTTGATTCCTTCAAATGAAACCACAGCCACATTTAATTTGGCAGGGATATGTCCTTCCTTTTTTGTGAGTAAATTTAATAAAAAAGTTTAGGAGTTGCTGAGCCACTCTGAGCTAGTGGATCATGTTAGGCACTGAGACAGGGTTGAAATGACATGTTATAAAATGGCTCCACGCATAAGTTGTGCATACATGCATGCAGAAACACTCTTATTCCTGCCAGACATAAGTAGGGTACAAAATGAGGCAGAAATGGCTGCTATTATCTTTTTGATCTTCAGTCATAAAGTCCATACTGACTCATTTGACTAAAAGGTCAAAACTATTCCTTAAAAACCAGGTCACTTGGCTTGTCCTTGTTACTTTTATGACCCTTCATCATTCTGTTTTCTTTTCCATTTTTGTACTTCTCTCTTTTCTGTTCTTTGTCTCCGCTTCCACTCTTTCTCTTTGTTACTTCCCGACACTTTCTCCCTTTCTCTCCTGGTTGGAGAGGCATGAATGCGGGCGGCAGATGGCTGGGATGTTTCACGTCTCTGAGGGATCATGCTCGTCTCATTCCCCCCTCTCTCTTCCTGCCAGGAGGTCAGCAAGGTGGGCTGAAGAGTAATTGGCAACTGGCAGGGAGAGAGCTGACACAAGGGCTGTTCAGGGCAGCAGTAATTGACAATTGTAAATAACAAATGGAGCTGATGATTCAAATTACCTGTCCACATGATTCCCCTTATTAATTGTGTCCTGAAACGTGACCTAACATAACAAATGATTTTTAAAATTTTGTCTCGGCTAATGCCAGGAGTTCACAAGCAGACTGGGGGAGAGACGGGAAAAAAGAATGGATGGAGAGAAAGAGTGTGTGGGCAAGAGCAAGAGAGAATGAGTGAGAGAGAAACACATCAAGGAACAGATTGTTAATATCAGCCGTTTCATCTGGCTGATTGTGAAATAAATGGCAATGGGGCTTGCAGTAACATGGTGCGACACGGCGCGGCGTCTAATGGGACGAGCAGCTCTCCACCAGCAGGGATCTAATGAAGTGCGACATCGTTTTTCACCCTGCGACCACGACAATGTCAAGGTGCTGGAACATGCCATTTGTGAAAAGATGGTGGCAGGACATCACCTGCTCAGCTGATGGCGTTTGTGGACCAGCCAGGCATCAAACCTCCAACAACACTTGGATGACTTTGGAAAATCAGGCATCAATACCATCAATCGACCTTCTGTTGACCATGAAAAGACACCCCATCCCCCTCCTCCCCATGTTGTTTGGCCACACACCCACAGGACAACACAACTCAGATGGGAGACACAGGAGGCGACCTTGTCGAACATAGTGCACTGGGACATGTTTCTATTATTACAGGTCTGGAGGCAGTCATGCGCCAGAACACAAAGCATGTTTTACGGGGAGGGCTTTTGACTGATGATGGGGGGAAAGTTGTAGAAAGGCTGCAGTGGCATTTGATTTAGTGGCTTCTCGCTACACTGTAATGAGGAGTAATTCTGTCTTGACACCCCTACATCTCCCTTCCCTCCCCTTTCCTCTTTTCCTCCATTCTTATCGTTCTTCCTTTTTACCTTTGCCTGTGGCAGACCCCCCCCCCCTTTCTTTAGTGTGGTTTGTCACTCTTTTAAAATGCAGCCTCATCTCACTCCTAACTTTTAGCAGTTCTTCCTCAGGCAAGAAAATCTGACATGCGTCTTATTAACCAAAATGGTTCTACATGTATCTCCATTAACATTATCAAGAGGAAAACATGCAAAATGAAAAAAGTGACTACAAGTAAGAAATATCAAGCAGGGAGATTAAAATTAGCTGAGGTGATTTATATTTGAAGCAGGATAGGATGTTATTTAGTGCAAGTTCAGAGGCCAAGCAAATCATTTGTTCACACAGTTTTTAACCTTAGAACAGCCAAAGGGTCAAATTTACCTGAGACTGTTTTTCAATAGTGGATTAGTCTGTTTTAGTAAAACACTGACAGGCCCCCAGTCTCTGACTTTTCCAAAAATTGTGGTGTGTTTATCTTGAAGTTGTTAAATATGGTTCATAAAAACCCCAAGTTAAAATAGAGGCATTTATACCTTTAACAGACAACTTAGGCTCGCACATTGATTTCTGCACCACATGTTTAAATAATCTCAATTTTATACAGCTGCATTTATTTATGTGTAATCTAACAGATTTCTGAATATATTGTCAATGTCATTTTACACTGCTGTGTAATACCAGACACCAAAATACAGTCCATAATTTGTACTTATTTTAATTTTGCAATGTGACTGCTTTTATTCATTTTGTTGCTCTTTGTACATTCCTGCACATTTTGTTGCATCGTATAGTCATTTTGATCATTAGTTTAGTTTATTAGTTTGTTTGTTATTAGTTTAATTGGATTTTCTTTTTGTTTGTTTTTTTTTTATCCCAGCCTTTTTAACTTTTTATTTTGCTCTTTTTTATTGAGGTCAAGCAAAATCTAACTGAGTAGTAGTACATTTTCCATCACAAATGTAACTGAGTAAGAGTAAAACATATTCTGCAAAACAATTACTCTCTGAAGCACATTTTCTGCAAAAAACTATGCATCCTGTTATTTATGGCTCTCTAAGCAGCAGAAAAGGAGATTTGCCAGTTGTTTTTTTGTCCCATCTTTTAAAGTACAGATTGGGTTGGGGTAGTTTTCCTACTTCAAGAAATACTGTGCATAAAAGCCATCGGTTCTACTTTGTTCAGTCTGACTTGTTCAGCTGAATTGATTGATTGTCCTTCCACAAAGATGTTAAAGTAGTTGCTCACAACAGAAAACTGTCCACATAGCCATTCACTCACATTTGACCACAAAGGATTTCCATGGAATAATTTACCGGTTCACAGAAATGGAAATACAGTATACAGGTTCATGGCTTACAGTATGTCTGCTTGGAAGGAGGAGCTGGTAGACACTGACGGCACAAAAGCAGATCTATTAAGAATGGTGGGTCATGATTTAACTGTCAGGTATGATTAGTCATGTGTCTGATAAACAATGCCTAATCAGAGAAAGCTCAAAGAGTGTAAGGGTTCAAAGGGAATGCACAGTCAATGTGTTGTATGGGATTAATGAGGAGAACTGCATGAGAGTTTCAAAGCTTTGCTGCTGTTGTTTTTTCGTCTTCATATTGGTTTGCTCTCCCACTAGAGTGGAGGAGTCAGCTGTAATCTCTATCCGGCAGATAGATTCAAAATGGAAACAGACATAACTCTCTATCTCTGCGTCGCTCTGCTTTGCACTCTCTCTTCCTCTCTTACCCCAGTTCCAAGTCTTAATTAGTCAATGCAAAAGCAAACAGAAGCCACTCTGTTAAAGGCATCCACTTGAATAGGGCTAATTGAACATTCTCCCCGCATTTTTACATTTTAACAAAATGTTCCTCCCACTGTGTCTGTGTGCTCACTTTACTTTTATACCTGCACACACCCACCCATTATCTTTATGACATGGCCAAATATGAACCCAGGAAACCTGTGACTGTTCTGTGGTCATTAAAAACTTCACACTGTGGTCTGTGACTAGATGTCAGGGTTACTAGAACAAAGTCAGCATCTGTACTTTATCAGACACTTACATGTTTTTATAGCTTAAGCACAGGCCAGATAAACTTTAAAAAAAGCAGTAGTGTTGTAAACGGATATGAATTCAGGTCAAATGTCAACAATTGCTAACAGTCAGACACTAATATATAATTTATATCCATTAACTTTTTTGTGCAGGTTAAGATGTGAGAGGAAAACTTATCCAGGTGTTGGAAATGCAAAGTTGGATAACACGGGGGCTGCAGTCAACCTCAAATGTTAACCATAAAATTCTGAAATCTAAAACTGTACAATATTAATGAATGTTCATGAAGCATTACATTTTTGAGCCTGGTTTGAAGAATCATTACTCAACCCTGAAAGTGTCTCTGAAGGCCACTTTCTCATTTCTCTCTGACTGGAGCTGATCGTACACTTCATGGATTTGGGTCTCGAGATAAAGACAGTGTGCAGTCTGGCTATTTCAGCCCAATCCTTTCCCCCACAGGTGGAACAGATCCCCGAGGCACATCCCTAACCCCTTCTCACCCAGATGATAAATATTTCACGAAGAGAAATCAGTGGATGTACGGAAAGCTGTAAAGCTGCTCTGTATGACTTGGGAGACTCGATCTCACATTACAGGGATGGAAGGAAAAACTCTCTGGGGAGGTTATCACTAGATTTCAGTCAGACCAGTTATCTGTACACTGATGTACAAAAGCAAGTCTATGAATCCAAACTAGTTATGTCACACCTTTATAGATAATGATGGAAAATTGGCTTCTGCTGCTATTTTGATTGCACACTGCAGATGATACTAATGAATTCAGATTGGCAGACAAGGCTCCGTCTAAAGTGGTTTAATTATTCTATTACAAGTTTTAGCTAATTCTGTAAATATGTCAGATACATATGTAACACTGCCTCAACTTCCATGAATATACTGCTATACATCTACATGTATGTAGTTTTATGGCTATATATATGATTTGCCCCGGCTTCTCTTTACGGTCATTAAACAGGTTGCATGTGCAGGTCCACAGAGCTTTTCCCTCTGTCACTCTTTACTATTCAGACAGCACTGTTTTATTACAGTTACTAGAGCGCGAGCTAAAGGACAGCTCAGGGAACAGTCCATCCTCTCTGCGCCTCCACTGCTTGGTTCATGTGGAGCAGGTGAAGGTCAGTGTGGAGCTAAGGGGATATCAAAGCCACTGTGTCTGTTAGACCTCTCTGTCACTTTATGTTCTCTTTCAGTAAAGTCTCTCTGTATATCTTTCTATTTCTTCATACTCAGGCTTTCTCCCTGACCTAGCTATCCTATTTCCCCCTTCCTCTCCCTGTTTCTCTCTAGCTCTCGGTGTGCCCGCCAACTTCCCCCTCGCTATCTTTTTTAGCTCTTCCTTCCTCTCTTTGTGTGTGTTACTGATTCAACATAGCCTCAATTCAAGTCACTTTCTCTTCCCTGTGGCACAGTCGGTTCAACTGCTGACTGCAGATCTTCACATCCAGTGAGTCCCATGCAGTTTGCAGTCTACTCGGCTATAGCACAAATCACCTGTACCAAGAGAGAGATCATTGCATTGTTGAGTGGCAAAGATATCCACGTTGGCTAGATACCGTAGCCTAATAATTCTTAATAATCACAGCTGAAAGCTAAGAATATTCATCATTTGACTGAGCTAGTGTGTATCATTTTAATTTAATTTTATGTATATCAGGTTGGTGTAAATGAAGAATCATATTGCATCCAATTTCAGAATTAACTGAAAGTACAAGGTTAAAGAAAAGGTAAAATAATCCATCATTACACAAGTCTTTCTTTTACCAATGCTTATATTTACTATACATAGTAAAATCAAAATTAACTATAATTTTACCATAAACTAGAAAGCACTCAGAATGTGCAATCGTCGGCCAAGGCAGCACAGTTTACAGATGGCTTCATAATAGGATACAACAATGAAAACCATTGATCAAGCTGTCAGTTTTACTGTTATTTATTATATTTTAGTTTATATTTCCATTACTCCAGTTTCCTTCTGGATCTAGGTCTGTAAATGTTGAAGATACTGTGTGTACAGTATGTCAAATCCGTGAACACATTACTGAATCAGCAGACTTTCAGCTACAATTACAGTTGCATTTCTCTATTTTTTGTCAACCTCTGTCAGTAAAGGCATTCTGGATCACTATAGCCAGAATATTGCTCATATCTTTGTAGTTTGACATAATCTATTATGGTGTTATCCTACGTGTTTAAATGTGTTTACAGTGGAACCTCAGACAACGACCGCTTCTGACAATGACAAATTCGGATACTGATGAAAAAAACTGCAAAAACATTGAACCGCGTAACGACAAATTATCCAGACAACGACCGAAGACGTGTCTATGCCCGGGTCATGTATGCATCACTTCCGGGTCTCGACGAGAATGACCCGGAAGTCAGAGCGCTAGCTGCTAGTGCTAGTGAAGCTAGCGGCTAGCTAGCGCTAGCTGGCTGTGAGACAAGACTGCCTCACCATCGGCATTTATGAACTAGCTCAACTCCTTAATGCAGAACCTGACAGTTATGTGTGTACTATCCTCTGCCGTCGTAAGCTAACTCCACTCCGGAACCAGCTATGTTGTTAGCCATAGCCGTAGCCTGGGCAGCACTGTGTCAGTGTCTCGGGCCGGGCAGTCCCGTGTTGGCGTGTTGGGTGGGGCAGCGCCGTCTTGACACGGTGCTGCCCAGCCCGGACACGGCACTGCCTGGGCCGCTAGCCACCTGTGTTAGCAGCCCGGACATGCCAGCTCAACACGGCACTGCCCAGGCAGCGTTAACACAGCCCGGGCAGCGCCGTGTCCAACCGTGTTGACATGGTGCTGCCCAGCCTGGACACGCCAGCTCGACACAGCGCTGCCCGGGCAGCATTAACACGGCCTGCCCGTGTCGACACAGCCGTTAGCAGCCCCTGTCTGTGTTTAGAGCCAGCAGCTCTAAACACAGCCCCCCCTACCCCTTAATCCTCATGAGGGTCCGGGGGGGGGGAGGGTGCTGGAGCCAATCCCAGCTGACTTGAGCGAAGGCAGGGTACACCCTGGACAATTTAGAGCGACCAATTCACCTAACCCCCTAGTGCATGTTTTTGGCTGTGGGAGGAAGCCGGAGAACCCGGAGAGAACCCACACAG
>JAQQAE010005347.1:0-17725 GCA_029823295.1 Pseudamia nigra | reverse complement strand
CACTGCAATTTTTTTAATGGCAGCTTTTTTAAATAATTTTTTTTAATAGACCTGGCTTTTTTTTTTTTTTAGGAACTTGCCAAAATGACAAGTTCTGGACAGTGGGAATAAAACAAAGGTGGAATTTTTTTTTTTTTTTTGAAGGCCATTTTTTTTTTTTTTTTTTCAATTTTTCCACTCATGTGACAAAGTCATTTTTTATTCATTTTTCCTTGCTCCATAGCCAAAAATCTTGTAGTGCTTCAAGCATTTGAAACACTTGAAGCCCCCTTTGGCTCCACTTTTCTATTTTGGCAAACACATTTTTATTCCATGTTTTTAAAAATCCACTCTACCCATTTTTAATGTTTCGAGATTAGGTCAGTTGTCAGACCTGTTTTTGCTGTTGTTTTTTCCCTCCCCCTTACCATTGTTGAAAAATTGATGTCATGCAGTGCTTGTTGCAGTTGCTGCAATTTTGTAAAATTTTTTTTGGGGTCACTGCAGCATTTTGCGCTACAGCGTTGGGAAATATTTACAAAGAAGGGGTTCTCTATAATTTTGACCTTTTTTCTTCTATCCCATGGTGTTCCTCCAGTTCCTAGCGGGCCACCTCGTAAAGTTGAGGTGGAGGCTGTCAACTCCTCATCAATTAAAGTGATCTGGCGTTCACCGACGCCCACCAAGCAGCACGGTCAGATCCGAGGGTACCAGGTGCACTATGTCAGGATGGTTAATGGGGAGCCCACAGGACAGCCAGTCATCAAGGACATCCTGATTGATGATGCCCAGGTACAACACCTTCCCCAGTCAGCCACCTCATCTCTCAGACACAAAGTAGTGCTGTCTCACTCTCACCTGTACTCGGGCTACAGCGAATCCATATATTTGAAGTGAAAGGGAAACCATTTCCTACATAAAAAGACTAGCAATGTTGTCACTAATCGCAGTTCAAATGGAGTCACGAGCTAGAAACACACATATGGCTATTTGCTGCTTGTAATTTGTTTTTGTTAAATTCATTCAGTGATTGCAAGCAAAATGTGCGCAGGTATTTTCATCCCACTGTCTGAAAATGGCCTCATATGGTTTTTTTTTTCTCTTTTCTTTCCATATTCCTATGTCATAATCAGATGGAATATGATGATTCAACTGAACATGTGAGTAGTTAAATTTGGCTTAAGTGCAATTTTTCTGTCGTCCTTTCCATGAATTCCATGTGTCTTTTGTGCGTTTGGAGTTTGAAACATTCAGCAGCGGGTTGCAACCTACTGCCAAAGAGGTTATGGTCTTGTCGTCATAAAGTTATGAATGGGTTTGGATGAAATTTTCAGGATAGGTCAGAAACTGCATAAAGTCCTTAAAAGGAAAAATTCACATCTAAAATTTAAAAAAAAAAAGAAGAAATGGCATAAAGCCCAATCTGGATCACCATCTGGATCCAGAAGATTTTAAAGGATTCTTTACCATTGTGAGATCAGGCCAAATTCAACACCACAAATAACACCCAGAACATTTAGACAAAAAACACAGGTAGCACCATAACAGGTTCCATCAAACCACAAAGTCTGATCCAGACACGGATAATAATATAGCGATGTTTATACTCACAGGGGCTACTGTAGGACAGCAAATAAATCTGTAGACATTAAACTATTTAGAAGAACATGAAAAGTGTCATTTTTGCCAACACGGGCCTTCTCAACATTACCCTCATCCTCTGAAGCATGCCCCAATCTGAAGTATGTGCTGAGAGAATGCATGTTACTGTACTGTATGTCCACTGTGTTAATTATGCTAACATCACAAACCAACAAGTTGGCAAAGTCAAATCACAGTATCGCAAGTAAATATCCTGCAACTAAAGCGCTGCTTCTTCACAGGAAATGATCATCACAGAACTGCAGGCTGAGACCACGTATTCAGTGACAGTAGCAGCCTATACGACAAAGGGTGACGGTGCTCGCAGCAAACCCAAGCTGGTCACCACCACCGGCGCAGGTAACATCGGTGTTCAATTGCGTGACTGATCTGGCCAATTCGCATTTATAAAAATCATTCAATTGTACTTTATTCAATTCATCAGCTCGAGGTATATCAATACTGTTGTGTGTTGGAGTTATTCTGAAATATGTACAGTATAAGTTTGGATTTATCGGAATACAGTAGTAAATGGTGTAACGCAGCAATACTGAGGGTCGTGTACAAATAGTCTTCGTCAGATTCGTGTTAATATCACATGTGGTATGAGACAAACATCTTTGTAACAGTTTGTCCTTTCTCCATTGTATTAGTTCCAGAAAAACCAAGACTAATGGTTAGTACAACAAACATGGGCACAGCTCTCCTTCAGTGGCATCCCCCAGCTTTAACCCACGGGCCCCTACAAGGTTACCGTCTTCGTTTTGGCCGCAAAGATGTGGATCCGCTGACTGTCATTGAGTTCCCCGAAAGAGAAAACCACTACACAACCAAAGAGATCCATAAAGGTGCCTCATACACCTTCCGTCTTTCAGCACGGAACAAGGTGGGCTTCGGTGAAGAAACAGTCAAAGAAGTCACCACGAATGAGGAAATCCCAAGTGGCTACCCTCAGAACATTAAAGCAGAGGGTGCGACCACTACCACAATTCAGGTCAGCTGGCAACCTGTTCTACTGGCAGAGCGAAACGGAAAAATTATAAAATATGCTCTGCAATATAAGGACATCAACAGCCCACGCAGTCCCTCTGAGCTCTTCATCACTGCACCTGAATCAACAGTCATCTTGGATGGCCTTAAGGCAGATACTACTTATGATATTAAAATGTGTGCCTTCACCAGCAAGGGCTCTGGCCCCTATAGCCCAAGTGTCCAATTCAGGACACAGCCTTTGGATCAAGGTAGGACCAGTCCCTGAACCTTTTTAGTTTAAAATCTACCCCTCTTTGTGCAACCCTTTCCAACAACATCACGTTCCTCTGAAAGCCTCGAGTGTTCACAAGTACGGGATCCACCACAGGACATAACATCGTAATAACATTACCCTTCCCTTAGTCTCCATAACATAAAATTGATTTATGGAAGTAAGTATATGTCTCTGTGTCTCGTCAGTCAAGTAAAAGTCAGTCATTTAATGAAAGAGATGGTGTTGGTGAGAAGGTAAGAGGACGGAGCTAAGTTCAGTGTAGTACACATTTTAGCCTGGTTTTGAAGGAGACGTTCTCAGGTAAGCACTGGTGTTGAACCACTGGTGGTCGACTGAGCATGTTTCGTGTCTAAATCACCTGCTTCCCCTTTCTTTTAGCAGTGTTCGCAAAAAATTTCCATGTGAAAGCTGCCATGAAGACGTCGGTCTTGCTGACGTGGGAAATCCCGGACACGTACAACCCGGCTCAGCCATTCACTGTGAGCATTGTGCAGATAAATATGCGTTAATGGATCATCCATAACGTCCAAACAATTCCAAACTGCTGTGTAGTCTTCAGTGTCTACATGAAACATCACTTCATACGCAGATTCTCTACGACAACGGCGAAAGTGTGGAAGTGGACGGCAATCTAACGGAGAAGCTAATTACGGGTCTTCAACCTGAGACGCAGTACTCTTTTCTCCTCACCAACCGAGGCAACAGCGCTGGGGGTCTGCAGCATCGTGTGTCCACCATGACAGCCCCCGACATCCTCCGCACCAAACCCTATTTGATTGGCAAGACCAACTCTGACGGCATGGTGACAGTGGAACTACCGACGGTGGAGACATCCGAGCGCGTCAGGTGGGTGGAAAACAGTCGTGACAGTAGAGTGGGACTTATTCTGCTCGTTATTCCTGTACATAGTATTTGTAATTCAGTCCTCACAGATGCACCGAGGATAGAAGTAAACAAGTTAACTTAAAAGCTGACCTTTGGATTTATTCCAAAACAAACTCATTGATATTCATTCCTATATTTCAGTGTATTATAAACCACTTCAGCTCAGTCGCTACACACTGAAGCTGCCTGACCGATTTAAGTGAACTTCTCCGAGCCCTGTAAAGTCCCTTATAGTGTTTCAACAAAGCCCGGAGTTGTCGGAAGGCCAAGAAGCATATCCGATTGGAAACTGAAGCTTCAAACCCATCTTGGGGTTTTTTTTGTTTTTTTTTTTTGATCTTGCTGGATGCGCTTGGCCCACTGTCTCCCGTGCCAGAGCTTAAGCTAATTAGTTTCCCATTAGCCTGCCACACTGCCTTCCTGGCTAGCGCTAGCTAGTGCAGTGGCCAATCAGGAACCCAGAAAACTCTGGCAGAGGCCTTTATCTCTCTTGCCACCCCGATGAAGGGATGAAAATCCCTCTAATTCTCTATCTTTTCGATGTTCACAGAGATCTCCTAATTAGCCCGAGGGGGGCTGGGGGGGGCGAAGGGGGGGGGTGTGCATGCTCAGTGATGTGCAAACACAATGCTCGACTTCTACGAACAGACTTAAATATACAACACGCCGAAAAGCAGCACAGGTCCAGTGAAAAAGATTCGCTTAACTTTCTCATGGCGTGATTGTGCGTCATCAGACATAGGTAGGAAACGGTCACATGACACTGGCCTGAGAGATGAAATGTTTGTTAATATGAAACACTTCTATTTTCCAGGGGATATTATGTTGTGGTGGTGCCGCTGAAAAAGCAGAGCTCCGGAAAGTTCAAACTGCCAAGCAATCCTGATGACATGAATATGGAGGAGGTAAGTTCACGCTGCGAGCTGGTTGTAAAGCCTCAGGTAACCTAGAAAAAAAAAGTCTGACTATTTGCCAAGTTATTAAGTAATTTTGGAAATGTACGGCACTAACTGTATATATCCTCTAAACCAGCACCCCAAACTTTCTGCACATACCTACATGCATTTTCACATAATTGTAGAAAAAGTTGAAGTGTATAAGAGAGTAGGAAGAACAGGAGATGAGTCTCGCTGATTGACGCAAATAGCTGCAGAGAGCACTGTTCATATGGAAATGAGTACATGAAGTAGCCATCAAGTGCACTGCAAAACTCAACCCCCATCCCCACCTCCTCCTCCTCCTCTGTGTCTGTGGTAATTACCTGAAGAGCTGCATCAGGCCTTCCTGTCTTCCCTCAATCCATGCACAAAATGCACAAAACACTTGACAAGTTTTATATTTAGCCATTCGAGATAATTCGGGAGCTTCGGTGCATGCATGATTAAATGCATAAGCAAATGGAACTTTTCGGCGCTGTGCCGCTGGAAGTTGCGATTCCATTTCAAGTGCTTCTTCAGATGCTCGGCCAAGTACTGCCATCGAATGGTTTTTCTGTGTGTACGTACAGTACTATGTGCTGCATGTACTGTGCTCCTGCGCTTGACTTAACATCATTACACGTCATTAAAGGTTGTACTCAAGTATGTACATATTTCTTTGCATGTACTTGAGTAGTTTTTGTATAAAACGTATTGTTGTTTTGTAGAATCCTTTTTACTCTTACTCAATTAAATTTATACTTCTACTGAGTTACATTTTGCTGCGTCGCAGTGAGTGCAATTAAAACTAACCGATCAGTTAAATCAAAACTAAAATGAACAAAATAATCAGGCGAATTATCAAAAAGAACAAAATAAGCAACAAAATAATCAAAAAGGAACAAAGCAATCAAGCAAATGAAGGAATGTGAACCGTATGATGAAAATTGTAGTAAAAAATGAGCAACAAAAAAAGCAAAAATTATCAAAATAATCAATAAGGTTAACAAAAATGAACAAGAAACAAACAGAAGCCGCAAAATGACCAACAAAACCCAACATGATGATAATAATGATCACAATATTCCCAGAACGTATGGATGCAAAATATCAGGCTATAATAAATTCCATGTTTTGTAGGACTCTTCTTTTACTCAAGTCCATGTTTTTATGAGAACTTTGAATTAAAAGGTAACAATACTTTGAGGTGAGTGTTGTTTCTGTTTTCGATACAGTCTTAAAGGGTTTCGTGTTGCAAAACATATTCCTCAGTCGTGTATTAAGATGATTAAGATTCAAATCATTTCTAACAACGGCACTTGTGCGGGTCTCGTCTCATGCCCACCGGCTCACGTCTGGAGCCTTGACCGATCGCCCAAAACTGTCAGAATTTATTTGTTTGTCAATATCGGCGCTCACCTTTTCACAACTTCTCCCAAGGGCAGCGAGATTTGGCCGTGTTGACAGGAGAGATGATTGAAGACATTATCGGGCTGCACCAACAGCCCTGCAGCCAAAACAGAGCACACACACACACACACACACATTACTGTGAATGACAGGTGCACACGCCACGTAGAAGTCAAAGATATGAAATCAGGCACCAAATAACTAGCGAGGCTTGATTAGCATAATTATGAACCACATTTTGTACTGGGGGATTAATGTGTAATGATACAAAACTGGATGAAGGGCACAGTCCATGTGTTTCTTTCAGCCCATTAGTGTTATTATTGTTGCTGGTTGGAGAAGCAGAGGCAGCAAATTCAGTGTTGACATGAATTA
This sequence comes from Pseudamia nigra, assembly GCA_029823295.1. NCBI lineage: Eukaryota > Metazoa > Chordata > Actinopteri > Kurtiformes > Apogonidae > Pseudamia > Pseudamia nigra. The sequence goes on along the minus strand of JAQQAE010005347.1, from coordinate 11,251 downwards.
ATTAACAACACGTTTGTGCGACTGATAAAGTTTTCCAGCGATGCTGGAAAAATGTATAGTTGGACGAGGAAATGCTGTGTGAGCTCACATGGACGCGTGTAATTCATGAATGAATGAATGATTTACAGCGCTGTGAAAAAACGCTCAGCCCCTCGCTGATTTCTCACTTTTTTGTATATTTGCCACACTTTTGTGACATTTCAACAAAATTGAAATAATAAATGTAAGTAAACACAAAATGCAGGTTTTTTTTTAATGAAGGTTTTTATTCTTAAGGGGCAAAAACAATCCAAACCCTGCGTGAAAAAGTGCTAGCCCCCTAAACCGAATACAGTGGAACCCCAGGTTACGAGTTTAATCCGCTCCAGGATTGAGCTCGTGAAGCGGAAAACTCGTGACCCGGGACCGGTTTTCCCATAAGAATACATGTAAAACCAATTAATCTGTTCCAAGACCCAAGAAAACTCCCATATATACACGTAAAATCAATTCATCTGTTCCAAGACCCATGAAAACTCCCATGTATACACGTAAAATCAATTACCGTATTTTCCGGGTGATATGTCGCTCCGGTATGTTAGTCACACGAGTAAGATGGGAAAAAAATAAACAAAATAAGCAACAATATGAGTAAAACAGACAAAATTATGTAACAACAAAATCAAGTGCAGTTAGTTGGGGGAAAATGAACAAAATAAGCAACAAAATGATCATAATAATCAAGCAAATTAACAAAAATGAACAGCAGTAATAAAAACTGGACCAAAAACAAAATAAGTAACAATATGAGTAAAACTGAAGAAATTAAGAAACAACAAAATCAATTAAGTTGGAAAAAAATAAACAAAATAAGCAACAAAATGATCATAATAATCAAGCAAATTAACAAAAATGAACAGCAGTAATAAAAACTGGGCCAAAAGCAAAATAAGCAACAACAAAATCAATTAAGTTGGAAAAAAATGAACCAAATAAGCAACAAAATGATCAGAATAATCAAGGAAATAAACAAAAATGACCAAAGTAATTTCCATGTTTTAAAGTTACTCACTACTTGAGTAGTTTCAATGACATACTCTGTCCATCACTGCATGCAGCATAATTTCCAGTTTGACAGGAGAATCATATCTGATTGTAACAGTAAACTGTGAACTGAATACACAGCTACAAGACAAAGTACAAGTGATTAGATCACATTTATTTGGAACAATCAATCAAAACATGATTGAGCTCTGAAAATGTCAAATGAATTCCGTCTCCTCACTCTCGCCTGCTGCTGTTGGATAATCCTCCGCAGTGGAAATCCAACACAGTCGTTTCATCAGAGTCTGTGTCGTCCAGAAAACACGTGAAAACCGTCACTGACGTTTCTGTGACGCTGCGCCTTTTTCTAAACTGCATTTTCAGCTCGGTAATTAGAAAGAAAAATTTTTTAAAAACCCAGTGTAGACAGATTCCGTTTGTGGAGGTGAGTTATCCGTCTCGATGTGATACCAACCGTGTACGTGTTGCTCTTCGCTGTAGATCCTGAAGGAGATTAACCGGACGAGCAGAGGTCTTCGCTTCGCCAGGCAGTCGGAGCCCAAAGCCTACATCGCCGCCTACTTCAAAGACCTGCCCAAAGAGTTCACCTTAGGAGACGGCAAGTTCTACGGGGACTTTAAGAACAAACAGCTCCAGAACGGTCAGGAGTACATCTTCTTCGTGCTCGCTGTCCTGGAGATGTCTGAAAATGTAAGTTTGGTCTCCCCCTCACCCGCTGTCACCTCACATTTCTCCTCATTTGAACCAACCGCAGACATGTTACCTCTGGGTTATCTCGTGTTCGGTGCATTCCGAACTGGGGGGGGGTCCACTGCGTCTTTGGAGGGTCGGGGATTTTACTTCTGGTCAGATGTGTTGCTTTGAGTGCAAGTGAGGCTTTAACTTGAAAACTCAAAGCTGTAGCTGGCCCGAGTAGCTGACCCTCACCGCTTCAGGGAGACAAACCCCTTAAGACCTCGGCCGATTGCAGGACTACCTTGATAACGAGCCTTCTGTTTAATTGCGTCAGCCTTATCTCCACTGCCGCAGCCAGTGTGTATGCGTGCGAGCGTCCAGTGCGGACGAAGGACCGGAAAGCCGCGTGATTAGGCAGCTGCCGGCAAGATGATGGATTTGATGAGCTCCAGGGTCCAAAGTGCTGCCTGGCACTCGGTCCGGTAACCCGGAGTTCAGGTAGAGCAGGAACGATAATGACGCACAGAGAGAGATCTCTAATTTGCCCACTGAAGCATACACTGAATTTTCATCCCAAAAGACCTTCTTTTTTATCGTTTTACAGAATGTGAGAAACTTCAGTCTGGGCTGGTGTATATGAGAGATTGGAGATAAATGCGATTAGTCCATCTACAGCTTAGGAAAAATTACACAAATTTTAATTTGTACCGCTGCGGGCACTTTTTCTCCGATTCTTGGTCATGGGAGGGAATTAAATGGAGTCCTTAAGTAGTGATTTGAATATATTGGTCCAAATACATCTGCTCATAATTCACCTCATGAGCATCACGTTAAATGCAGCGATAAAACTCGAGCTGAACGCGGGGAAGGAAAACCACGTAACACAAAGCAAACAAAGAGCTCGCACTGAACTGTGATATACAGCGCCTGAAATGAAAGAGGTGTGTGAAAAACACATGTAACGTGCAGCTGAGTGGTCAAAATTATTAGCCCCCTATGAGAATTTGATCGCGTTCCAAATGTTTCCCGTGCTTCTCACTCCAGCTCGAGACACTGGAACATTTTTTTGGTAACTCTGTATATCCTTTGTATATCAGCAATCCTTCTCAGATCTAAACTTATTTCTGTTGGTTTATGCGTGATGCTTGGAATTTTTTCGGTAGTAGTTATCGGACAACGGTTCCGTTTTAACATCACTTCACAGCGGTGGCTTGAGCTGTGCTTGAGTACAACGGGCATTTCATCAGTGGATCCTCAGGTACCGAAATTAATCCCCTCCAGCGTCACGTTCATTGAGCGAAAAATGTGCTAGATGGGACCGGTTTTCCCATAGGAATATATGTAAAAGCAATTAATCTGTACCGAGACCCACGAAAACTCCCATATACGGTGTGTAAACACGCCCGGGCGTACACATTTATTCATTATTGTTATTTAAAAGGGAAGTTATGTTAATTATCTGAAAAAGAATGTTTGAAATTAGTTGTATAAATGATTTAGAATGTCACGTTACCTTGGCTTGTGACTCGGCAGTGATGAACGTCGTGGGTGGACCCGGGTCTCGGTCCGCTGTGTGTGTTTTTCGGTTCTAGGTCCCGCACGTGTCCGCTAGGCTGTGTTTACAGATGCCGGCGGAGGCTACTGTTGTTAGCAGGTTGCTAGCTTGGTAGCTTCTGGTATTAGCACATGCTGTGGACCCCAGTTTTGGCGCATGTGCCTGTATTTGAACTGATTTTGTGTTATTGCTGCTCGAGTAACTCTGGTTTAGCGTCGTGTGTCGCACGCGTTTCGTAGGCCTTTGTTTACCGATGTTGTCTGAGGCTATTGTTGTTAGCAGGTTGCTAGATTGGTAGCTTCTGGTATTAGCTAGCTAGCTACTAGTTTGGTTGTCACTTCCGGGTCCCTCTCTTTCGTAACGTGATTTTTTTTTCCACTAGACGGGACAAAATTTTGGCCGATTGCTTCTTCGTAACCTGAAAATTTCATTTGTAGAAGCATTAGTTACTCGAGGTTCCGCTGTATTTTTTTGTTTTCCTACAAGCTGTGAAATGCTCTGTTAAAAAGCTGGCACTCTTTAAACAGCAACCAAGAAAAAATAAATAAAATGGGGGCTAATAATTTTGACCTCGGGCTCCATATGGTACGACTGATCTGTTACCTGTAAGGCTGTATATTATTCTTATATGTGCAGAAATGAGATTTTCATATGCGAATAATTGCATGAAAATTAATTTATTTGATATAAATTAACGCATAACATATTTTATACATTTTGTATGTGTCAGACATGTGTCAACATATTAAATGTACCAATTTGTAAAAGGTTGCCTCGTTTGCACACGCGGTGTTTGTTTTCTATTCATTTATGCATTTTGTACATTTAAAGGTATTACATGTGCACGTGGAATAAAATTATGAAATAAGGAACTGGATGCTGTTTTATGGACACAGATAGTTAAGGTGATAAATGATGAGTGTCTCAGATTATATAATATTGATTGTCTGTCTTAGATCATGTACGCCACCAGCCCCTACTCGGACCCGGTGGTGTCTGCCGACATCGACCCCCAGCCGATCATCGACGAGGAGGAGGGCCTCATCTGGGTGGTGGGCCCCGTGCTCGCCGTCGTCTTCATCATATGCATTGTGATCGCCATCCTCCTCTACAAGAGGTGAGGGAACGAAGTGGCAACGTTCTCCGTCATCGCTCAATTTGCACAGAAATAAATCACGTGCTTACAGTAGAGTGCGTGCCCTGCACTGCATACACATTATCATTTATAGATGTAGAATTTAATGTGTGAATATTCAACATCCGTGTTGTGTAGTTTAATATTAAATATTTATGAACATGCCCTGCACACGTCTGAATGCAAATCTAAAGTGAGATCTTGACTTCAAGCCTGAGGCGCATTGATCTTCACGGTATCTATGACCCGTCTTCTCGGTAGCGCTCGCATGCACTCATAAATCTTGGATAAATGCATCATAATACGGCGCAAACAAACTGTGAAGAACTCAAAAGATTCCACAAACACGTGCGCCGAACACGGGTGAACGAGGCACATGCGTAAACCCCGCTCGCACACACACATGTGTAGAAACTGCGCCTCTTAAGAGCAAACACACACTCGTTCCACAGCGACGTCCTGATTTGATCCCGGCGTTGACCTTTTTTCCGGCCTGCCTTTGCTCACCTCTGCAAAAAAAAAAGGGCTCATTCAAATGTCCAGTTCTAAGCAGAACCCCCCCCCCCCTCCGTAGTTCTTAATAAACCCTTTTGGACGGGTGAGATTACGAAGTGAAGCGCCAACGCTGGCAAGTCAGGATATGATGGAAAATTAATACTCGAAGTGATATATGACATTTTGACCTACGGCTTCATCGCCCTTGGTTTTGGTTTGGATAATGCAAAGGTGAATTTAATGCGAGCAGAGATTGTGTGTGGTGGTTTGTCAGTGTTTCTATTTGTACCAGGCAGATTTACACATCGATTACAGAGCCTGTGTCACCGTCACGTTACGGAGCATTCAGTGCATAACCAGGAGATATTTCTCCTGTCAGGATCAATTTTTATGTAACAAAATGCTCCTCCTGTGCAAAACAAAGGGCAACAAGCATGTTTTGTGGCGCCATGGGGAAAGGATCTGAGCGAACACTGTGCAGCTTCATCTGACACAAATATAAATCACTGATAATTGTCTATGCACAATAATTAGTCGTGTTCTCTTTCAGGACACACAAGTTGTGATAATTGTTTGGAAGATAAGAAATATAATGGCATTTGATTAATGTAGACATCTATTCATTCTTATTTGTAAATGTTTTACTTGGAAAAATTGTGTGAATTTGCATAATTCTTCATTTTCATGAATGGAACAGTGGTGGTTTTTGCAGAAAAGGCACAGAGCAATTAAGAGTCAAGAGATGACTTTTATGCTTGAACAAGAAGCAATCAGCTGAAACTGCTTGGAAAAGCGGAGATACAATGTACGAATTTCGGTTGCACCTGGGAAACTATAGTTTTTGGGAAAAAAAAAAAAAAAAAGCCCCAAGGCTGCATAATTGAGCATAATCTCTGAAGTGAAGCATAACTAATCTCACACGCCAAAACAAAACTCAGATGTGATTGGTATCATTTGTCTCCTGTGCACTCAAGTCCTTCACCTATTCCAGAGAGAAAAAAAACTGTGCATTATATACATCGAGCCAAAGGTCTCACCACCTAACGTGATGTCGTTATTTCTTTCCTCGCTGACCACTGGAGCAGCAAACCAGACAGGTAAGTGTCAGAAAGGAACGCAGAAAACTCATCCTTTGTCCCCAGTTGTACATACTGTATATGAATAAACATAGGCTGCTTCAATTACGGAATCAAATATCCTCCTGCTATTACAAACTGTTCAGTCTGTTAACTGTGTTTTTGCGACGTACAGTATATCTTGCGCTACACGTACGTATGTGGTCCGACTGTGCCAGATAATGTGCTTTCGTAGGTATCCTCACCAGTCTGCATCCAAACTGCTGATTTCTTACATTTTTAATTCAGTCGCAGAAAAGCCACGAGCCGACAGGTTAGTATGGATTATGGATGAGAATGGGAGCGGTGTAGGTTTTTAAAAGGGCGTCGCCGCTGTTCCTGCATTTAGAGGAAGCACATGCATCCACGAGCTGTTTCATTGGAACATTTCACTCATATACAGTACGGTACCTATTTTACATACAGTACAGTACCGTGTTTATATGTATCCTATCTCATTTACCTGCAGACTCACTCATGCATGTACAACCTTTATTACTCTCAGTAGAATGTCATTCATAAGTCGCCCAGTGCTTTTAGTACGTAAAAGGAGACGACGGGTATGACAAAATGCAAACGAAAGACATGAAAACAATACCAGGAGTGTGAGTTTAGGAGGCAGCAGGGACACGTATATGAAATCTGCTTCAGTGTCACTGGAACAAATTCTATAAAGCCTATTGTTCTCAGGCTAGTGTGGGAGATTGCGTTACGGCCTGATGTTGTTTGGCCGCACATAAAGAATGCGATGCTGCCACTTGCAGAACTCGCCAGCAGTTTGTATTAAGACTGGACGTCACCACTGATTTCCTCAACGGGTTCACTTTCAATTCACAAGGTCCCGCTTCAAGCGGATTTGTGATTTCAGATTGATTCTGTTAGGGAAGGAGATTCTCAGAGAACCCCCCCAACCTAATGTAGTTTACATGAACTACTCACACCATCTATGTCACTTTTTTTTCAAATTAAATCCTGCCCTAATTTCGGTGAACGAGGTACCCGCTATAACTGAGATTTCACATTTGTTTCACAGAAAAAGGGCCGAATCGGAAGCTAGGAAAGGCAGTCTCCCCAACAGCAAGGAAATGCCACTGCATCATCCCACCGACCCAGTCGAACTCCGACGACTCAACTTCCAAACCCCGGGTAAGTTCCCCAGATTCTTCAAAATCGGACACGAATCCGTGTTTAGCTTCATGTCACTCATTGCTTGTTCATTTGCAACCACAGCAGACGTTGACGCCCCCCAACATGTGTTATCACCGCGGTGAGAGTGACACTGAACAAATGAGCAGTTTGCAGGTGCTTAGCGAAGGCACGGAGGGTCAAAACACTGGCAGCGTCCTCCCCGGAGACACAGCTCAGTGGAAAATCAAGAGGCAGAAATGAGAGCTCGACAGTTCCGCGGCAGCTGTCGTCTTCCAGCGCACCTGGGTTATCCGGGTCATCGGGAATTGACATGCTTACTAAGAAAAGTCCAGTCCTAGATCGTGGCCCGCTGCCCAGAGTTATAGCATGCAGGACTTGAAGGAAAATACAAAATATGTCAAGGGCCTGGCGTGTCCCATTCTGTATGCGAGTCATTGGATTGCGACAAAAAAAAAACGCTGGTGACAAGCTGTAAACGGCAGTGTTTACTTGCCCTGACCTTTGCTGCGGAGGTGAGTTGTGGTCAGTGGTCATGCTTTTGACTCAGTCATGTGGCTGTTTCTCTCCCGGGGAAACAACCAGAGTCCATTTATCACCTGGAAAGGCAGTGTGCATCTTTGCCCTAGACCTGCCCAAAAGATACACACTTAAATGCGATTTGAGTTGCTGTGGACCCAACGGCCTCGGGACGGGTGTTCAGGCTCTGCCAATAATGTAGCAAATATCAAAGCCATATTTTGCAGGTCAGCTACTATGAAAAGAGGATGAATTATCACTGCAGGCTCATTTTTAAAAAAGATTATGCATATTTATGAAAGCTCTTCAATGATGTTAGGACCATTACCGGCTTTTTCATCCTAGCAGAGGGATATTTTTCCTTTTGGTTCTGAGTGATCTCAACCATCCTCACACCATTTCGGTCTCCTCTCAAGCCTTCATTTTCCCCCTCCAACAGCCTTTTTGAGAGGTGGTATCTTGGCTGTCTCAATAGGCAAAAGGACCAAACATTTTTTCGATCATGCGGACCACTTTTTTTTTTCCTCAAGTCCCGAAGCGCTATTACGTTAGACCAATTCTCTATTCTCCCTCACCTCTTTTTACCGAAATGGACATTTTCTTCTTAAGGATGCTTGATGTGTGAGTGACATCATGTTTAAAATGGTACTTTCCATTGTCCCCAGTGGTGGAAATGGATGTTGAGTAGCGGGCTGCAATAGAAACCCTTTTGCAGACTTGTGAAAGTGGGTGGGAAAACAAGTTCCTTCCATTAGCTAATGTCCGCATGTGCCAGCAACCAAAATGAAACCTCACCACAGTATTAGACAGTGTATGCCGTCTAACTGGGGTGTCAAATTACCACTTGCGTCCTAACACCTGACAACATATTCTTTTTGAGAGGATGCATGTAGACTGGCAAATTTGCGCATTTGAACCTAGAGTTTTCTGGACACGTCCAAAATTTTAAAGCATCCGAATGTATGTCAACATACTTTTCAAGGTGCCAAAAGGTACAGAGGACAATCAAGCCATTAAGTTTCCAGGCTGCATGGTTTATGTTCATCAGTACTGGCGGTTAGTGGTTCCACATACGTCTAGTTTTATTCAGCTGTTACCGTCACAATCCAACCAAACTCATGACATGTCCAAATTATATTATAAGTTTATTTTTTTTACTTTCAATGCCTAAAATTCAGGCGATTGAACAGATTTAATGTTGTTAAGGACCAGTGGAAACCGTATGAGCTCTAATAATATGCTGATAATTAACGCACACACACAGGAACAATCAGCAGTGTCAGTTCAACACTGTCAATGTCAAACAAGCTTAACCGCAGCAAATCCACATCGTACGGTCCGGCAGTTTTCCACGTTTTGCAGCGTCATGTATTTACTCTTCTCTTTATGCGTTTGTATTTGTGTGAGGTAAGCATGATGGCCTTAGCCAAGCATCTAGCATGATGTTTGTATGTCACATGTACTAATGAATGTTCCATTTAGAATACACATTATCATGCAACTAGTTCTGATCATATGTCAACTGCTGCCTTTTCTGTGTCGAGAAAATAATCATCACATTGCTAAGACGTCTGCAACATATTTAATTACACCGCCGTTTCCTCCACAGGTTCAGGTGCGCCCAGTCACCCCAGTAACCTTCATTTGTCAAGTTAGTTGGTCTCGATTATGCATTTGACACGATTTGTTTTAAGCTTTTACCCCCTCCCCCCTTCTTTTTCATTTTTCTGCCGAGTCTTGTACACCCATTCTCATCTAATCCATCTGGTGTAAATGCAACGTCATCACGGGAGGCGGAGTTTGGAATGACAGCCTGAAAACATGCCATCGCTCAAAGCAGACGTCAACATCCGGCCTCACGTTTTGGATGTTTTCTGTCTGTTTTCTTGAATGTCGGTTCGTGTCCGTGTCTGACTGTCATGCTAACCGTCCACCGCAGCTTTCTGTGTGAATAACGTTCTTCTCTCTCTCCGTAGGGAGAGTCCTAGTGGGACAAATGTGCTCGATGACTTCTCATTAGCTTCTGTGTCCACATTCTCTTTATGAGCATGGCCACCGCTTTGAGTGAACAAACTAGCCTAACAAGTTCCACTCTTCCATCTTCCCTGTGAAACACACATGCTGCTTACCTAATGATTCACTGTCGGCTTGTGCTTGGACGACACTGTCCTACCCGACTAGTGACTGACCTTCACCTTCCTCATCTGATTGACAGGTATGGCTAACCACCCTCCAATCCCTGTCATGGACCTGGCAGATCATCTTGAGCGCTTGAAAGCCAATGACAACCTCAAGTTTTCACAGGAATATGAAGTAAGTGTTGGCAAAGTGACCATGTCAAGTATTTGTGAGCCATCTATTTTCCAGGATGGAGGAGCAAGACTATACCTAGGTTTTGAAAAGACCGTGTACTAGCTGCACACATAAACAGCCCATTTAGAGTAATGTCCGTATTTAGCGTACGAGCCAAAGCATCAGTCTTGTCATAATCCTCTCATTGTCATTGCACAGTCACGCCAACCACACAGCAGTTTAAACATGTCAATGATGTGTCAGCTGGCTTTGGCGGATGCTTGCCCCACATGGGGGGTTATGAACTACGTTCACTGAAAATGCATTTAATACAATACCTCAGAATCCAATGTGTCCCTGCACCTCATCGCCACGGGCGTTTTGACATGTCGTAGCAGGGAAAGCACAACCGCAATTAATTACATTAATGGTTTCCGCACCACGTTCTCAGTTTCCAGGATGTGCTGTTATGTTTGCTGGCTCTTTGACACAAGTTGCTCTTCCATTAAATGGGTACAAAGCCACCATCATTGCCACGGTTACGGCTGCGTCTTTCCTGCTAAGCCAGTACATGTGCTGTGAAAGAAGCCTGCTCCATTGAAGCTGCTGAAAATAGCTGGTCTCCAATTTCACGGTCGTCATTCATGTCCCATGATCATCTGACACCGAAAACTTCTCCAAGCCAATGTGACAAAATGTTTAGAATTTCAAAACAGGTATGGACAACAATTATTATTCATTAGCTCCACCAACGAGGTTATGCGTTTGTCGCCGATTGATGCGGACGAAATTTTCAGGATAGGTCAGAAACAGCACAAGGACCAGTCGATTCTGGCAGTGATATGGGTCATCATGTGGATCCGGAAGGTTTTTAAGCGATTCTTCACCATTGTGAGAGAGGGACAACTTCAACATTTGTTCTTCCAACTCCGTAAACAACACCCAGAAAATGTAGCCAAAACACACACGATAGCGCTATAATAGATTCTATCAAACCATAAAGTTTCATCTAAATATGGACAATATTCTACATATAGTGATCCAGAATGGTTATACTTACAGGGGTTGAGGAGAAACATCTACTGTAAAGTAGTAAATAAAGCTATAGACATGAAACTGACGCCAGATTGTAGTGGAAACTGTGATGATTCAGGACTGTGTCCACGGATTTCACTCATCTTCAACATTTACAGAGCTATACAGTGCCTTGTGAAAGTATTCGGCCCCCTTGAACTTTTCAACCTTTTGCCACATTTCAGGCTTCAAACATAAAGA